>JAQFVV010000263.1:803652-973085 GCA_028023455.1 Epiperipatus broadwayi | reverse complement strand
AGTGTCATGATAGATCAAAAATATTCTGATAAGTTCTTTTTGTACAACAATTTTAAAAGTAACAATCAGACTTTTGATCAGCAGTTGGTTAGTATGATTCTTCATAGGAGGTGTATGGATCATGTGTATGCATATAACTTGGATGGAAGGTATTATTACTATTGTAATAAACCGCTTGAAAGTAAAAACTTAATATATAAATATAATTCTTCTCAATCTCTAGCCAATGATGGTAGAGTGCATGCAAAGTGTTTAGTATATAGTAACATGAGTATTGAATTCAATAAATTTTGTCTGGATATGACACATTATCTTAATCATAAGATGTTATCTTATAAAAAACAGTATCACAGTAATTTTGTGTGGAACCAAGAAAGTATATTTTTAGATATATTAGAGAATAAGTATTTGAATGAGAATTTGTACTATTGTTGCAATAAAAATGACTTATTTTATAAGTATTCCAGCAGGACAAAGATGGTAAGATATATCTTATTAAAATTTGATAGAAATAAGAAGGTAAACATATCTAAAGAGAATTTTCTTTATGAAAATTGTAATAGATGGATGAAGGTAGGTAAAACAAGGGTAAAATTTAAAACTAAAAATATGAGGAAAATTAAAGTAAAATTCAAAGAGTTGAGTAGAGAGAAGATTAAGGTAAATTATCTTAAAAGAAGTATAGACTTTATAAAAGAAATTGGCAAAGCCAAAATTAAACTTAAAATAATAAGTGAGGATGTGATTAGTAAAGATTTTCTTCAAGAAAATATAGTTAAAGAAAAAGATTTAAGTAAACCTAAAGATAAACTGAAAAGAATTAATATAGTAATGTTATTGTTGTAAAACAAAATGATTTTCAAGAATTCTTTAATGTTGAAGTTGTATCACATCAATCTGATTTTCAATTTTTAAAGGATTATTTAAAAAGTTTGAATGAATACCATTCAAAATTGCCCAGAGAATTGTTTTCAATTGAACATAGAACAAGTGAATTAAAACAAAGACTTGCTCAAGCCGATGATATTTATTACGATATTCAAATGAAAGGTAATAGATTATTTGATAAAGTAGCAACTATTATTGATAAAATTAAGAACTATGTTAGTGCTTATGACCAAGTTAGTATTTATGTAAAGGATATAGAGGCAAAATCTAAGGAGATCATAGCAAATTTTTTAGAAGCTGATCCCAAAATTATTCTAAAGCAATTGAATTATACCAAAACGTTATATAAAAATCTTGTAAATCAAAGCAAACTTCTTCACGAAGTTCAAAAAAACTGGAAATTAAAAGGCACTTTTGATTATTATTATTTTTTTAAAGAAAACTTGGACAAAGATCTAGATGATCTGAAAGATAGATATGAACAAATGAATATGGTTATTAATACTAAAAGTAATATTCTTTAAACCATGTTAGTCCTTAGAAAGATTACAAATTTGAGAAGTATTTTTTTTCAATATCTCATAATTCATTAGTTATTTGCAAAGACATTTTTTTCAGTGGATTAGGGGGTATTGTAAATATCGATAAATCTATCTATATTTTAAAAATCATTTGATGTTATTAAAAAAAAATCTCTTTGATTTGATGTTTATATATGAAGTATTGTTATTGTTTATGGTTATTAGTTATAGTTATTGTTTGGACTTATTATTTTATTTATTTGTTGATGGTACATCATTGTGAATATTTAACTATTGTTATTATTATTATTCTTAAGATGAGATGTTTAATAGTAATACATATATGTTCTAATTATTATAAATAAATAAGGACATATAAATTGTTGATTATTAAAAAGATTATTTTATTTGTGGTGATTATTAAAAAATGTAATGTTATTATTTATGTATATATACATATATCTTAAAAGCTGTCAAATAAATTTTTGATTTAATATTCTTTTTTATATGGTTAATATTTTTTTTGAATGTTAATTGTTTAAAATAAAACATGTGTAACAATGGCTTTGAAAACAGCATTTTCTAGCACGTGGAACAACATCAACAACAAAAAGAAGCCATTATTATTAGGATAGTGATTAAACAAACAAAAGGATAAAAATTTGTTGTACTTTCTTTCTTTGAAATTGCCATTCTTAAGAATAGTCGAATAAGATAAATTTCTGTAATCAATACATAAACATGACTGGCTAATATATATATATATATATATATATATATATAGCCAGCCATGTTTATGTATATGTATATATATATATATATATATATATATATATATTGCAGCCAAGGGGCTGCACTCTTTTCTTTCATTTATTCCAAGGCAGTTTAAATAGAAAAACTAAGCAAATTTCGACACATGAATTTCATTGCGTCTGAAGCCGAAATTTGATATAGCTATCTGGAATCTATAATGGTCAATCTAATAATAATCTGGAGGTAACTAAAAGTGATTAATACATTGGATTCAACATGTCAATTATTATTTTTTTTTAAGGAGAGAAATTTAAAAAGGAAAAATAAAGTATATATGTGCATTTGGAAACTAATAATTTTTTTCTAACATGACATTTCTTCAATTCAATTTGGCTCTAGAATGCATTCTAATATTAAATGGATGAAGGAATAAAACAATGGAATAAGTTGACTTTTGAAAGAAAAATAAATAAGTGAACTTTGAAAGGTAATAAATAATTTTATATGTATAAATGATATATAAATATATTTTTGAGATCAATATTTTTGTTTACTTTTATTTTTCATTATAAAAATATAACGTTTTTCTAAATATTCAATTCAAGCGTCTTGTTTTCTAACAGCAATAAACACTTAACAGGTGTCAAAATTAACACTTAAGTAATTTAAAATCTTAAAGTATGGCTTATAAGTTTGGGTTGCATATGAGTTGTTATGTATATTTTAATAAGTTAATTTATATTCGCAAATTTTTATTATAAAAATTGTTTTATTATTAATTTATGTATTTCCATTTTTTTAAACTTCATATAATAATTCTTATGCAGACCAAAACAATAATTTATATATATTTGCTGTATATAATTTTTTTTTTATTTTTTATTTTGAATATCTGAAAAATATAAATAAGGATTTGTATTTATATTAATACCTACTTGTTAAGCACAGATATGTCTTTATCTATTATATATATATATATATATATATATATATATATATATATATATATACTTATTGTAAGTATATATGTATTATTTGGGTTTGTATTTAAAACTTATTTAAAACATTGATACTACCTAAAATTAAATCATAATATAGAAATAAAGGATGTACTATTTGTTTTATAGATAATGCCTTTGTAATTTATTAAAAAGCGTATTAATATTTTATTCTTATTTTTCTTTTAATGCCAGAGTCATTATGAAATTAATTGAATTCACAATTTAATAGAGGATAACTTCATATTTCATTTATTGTTTAGTCTTTAGGCCACTTACACATATTATTATTCATTGATATGTCTAAATATACATAAATTTACTTATTAGATGTGTATATTGGATTTAATAGAATTCCCTTTGTTTCTGATATATATTTGATTAGTTAATCATATCAATCTAGAAAATAAATTATAATGATATATCTCATTGCTCTGTATGATTTTAGATTCATTTCATGTATAGCTAGTTGGAAGGGAATATAAACAATTTATTTAAATATAACTGGGAGAATTTTATCTTTCTCCATTTAAATTATACAATTTATTATATTAGGATTTCTCAACAATTGGATTCATTTAGATTACATATATTCCATTACATTTATCATCCAATGATTGAAGCATTATTTTCTTCTCATATATTGACATTTCATTACATTTGATGTGTAATATGTTTATATGACATATTGTCCATTACATTTGGCACCACAAACTGTAGGTCCCAGTTAACTGATGATTGGTATAATGGAGTAAAAGTATGTTTCATTACATTTGGATGCCACAACGTGGTCAGCATAATATGTTTGTTCTATTGTCCATTACTTTTGGCACATCAAAGTTAGGGGCTTGGTTAACTAGTGATTATTGTAGCAAAAGTTCATGTTTATTTTCATTTGAGATCATATAAAGATACATTCCATTACAATATATATATATATATATATATGAAATTTAAATAATACATACTTAATGTCAAACTTTTGAGTGATTGCCAGATTTGAAGTTGAAGAATAAATAGTTATATATATATATATATATATATATATATATATATATATATATATATATATATATATATATTATTGTTAGATATTAATATTTATTGATAACAATTAATATTTAAATTAAGCATGAAATTGAAACAAAATGCACGAGGCGATTCATTCGGTCTCTTGTTATTGAGAAGAAAATAAAGTGATTTCTCTTTAAATAACTTTTTATTTGATAAAAACATTTCTATTCAACATTGGAATAAAATATTAACTGTTCCAAATTAAGACCTATGGATTAAAAGATTACAAGGAAAAATATTTTAATTTTCTATTAAATCTAAAGATAGAATAGCAATATAAAAGAAAAGGACATCTGTTTGAGTTTTTGGAAACTACATTATCTTAACACTTCGTTATTCAACATATATATATATATATATATAAAGAAATCTTACAATATGGAGTGAGTAGAATAATTATTGTATCGTAAAGGTTTTGAAACCAACTGTCATGCTAAATTGAAATATTTGTTATAAAGAATGTCTAATGATAATAGAAAAATGGAGAATAAGAACATCAATATTCGAAAGATATTTAGTTTATATTATATCAATCAAATCATTGGATATTATTAACAGTTTATCAATTAAGGATAAATAAATCATCATTATACCAATGGATTAATATACTTCGTAAGAGATCTTTCATTAGGATTATGAACTACAGACTTCAATATCTATTCTTAACTCTGGAAAATATGTTTTATGTATTTATTTATATATATATAATAATACTTATATTATTTTAATATGTTTATTATTATTATTATTATTATTATTATTATTATTATTATTATTATTATTATTATTATTATTATTATTATTATTATTATTATTATTTTTATTTCAAGTTTGGCATCATTATATTTTAATATGAATATCTAAATTTAATATTATAAACGTGAATTGAAAGTTTGACATAATTTATCAAAATTAGATGAAGGATAAAAAAAAGGTTATTATTTAACAGATATTTTAAATAGGATTATATTATATTTACTATATAATATAATAAACATTTAATATAATTATTTTATTATAAATGTTTATAATATATAAGTTATACAATTGTAAATAGTACTTATATATATTAATAATTATAAAATATATGAATAAAGATTGTAAATAAATTAATAAGTTATTTAAATTATTAATTTTAAAATGTATAGATATTGTTTTATCTATCTGTTAATTTAAATTATATTCTTTACTGTTGAATAGTTTATTATAACATAGAATTTCATCATAGGGTATTAAATGGGAATATTATTTATTAATATTTTAAAATGGTAAAATTTGTCTGTATTTATTTATTAATATTTTATTTATCTTTTACATTATTTTTTATTGTTTATTAAATATTGAGTTACTAACCTGACCTCTTTGTCTAATCATTATTATATTATATTATATTATATATATGTTAGTATTATAAACATTATATGAATGTCAATTATTAGTTACTACTTATATAAAGGCATATTAAATAATGACTTGTTTTAAAAACACCCCTGAAAAGAGCTAATTGCAAATTCTCCATGAGTTTGAATATCATGACATAATGGTGACTGAAAGAGGAATGAGAGATGGATGAAATAGTCTAAATTATATCAAAATTTATTTAAAAATTATTGAGCTAGCATAATAAAGATGGATGTAATCATGGACTTAGTATTTCATTCATTCATTTCTAGCATTCTACCTGGAGACCCAAAGACCGATTGTAGTGAAATGCATATCCTCTTTCTGGTGAATTTAATCATCCCATTATATTTAACAAGCCCAACTTAGACTTTAAATATAATCATTCCATTATATTTGGCACATCAACTGGAACCATTGAATTTATGATTTCATTTCATTATATATATGGTGTTTATAATTGCAAGATTAAAATATTATTAAAAATGATAATATATTATAACGGTCAGGTATGATGATGAAGTTATATTTAGCCTTACCATATCTGCAGTCAGAGGGCACCACTAGGCCATTTGAACCTAGAAAATTTATAAAGTCGACAGATATGCGTTGTTAAGATCACGACCGCCAGCCCAAGTCACTAGCTCATGAAGTAGCAGAGGTTTATACATATTTTTTAAAATATACTTCTTTTAATAAAAAAATAATAAAAACAATCACTGTCAGTACTAGTAATACAAAAAGATTTTATTCACGCATATATATAAGTGACGACACACAAAACTTGAAAAATAATTATATAAAAAAAATTTGTTTGTTTCATTATTATTTACTATTAATTTTATTTGTTTTAACTTTTATTTTTAATCTTAGAAATGTGAGTATAGATGAGCTACCTAGATGACACATTTAAAAGATTTTCAAACATTTGATTTCAGGCTAACAGTCCGCAGCCACACCAATGCTCGCTTCCAGATATATATCAGCAGCCAATGCAATATGAACATGTTAGCATAGAATCAAGTTGATAGGAATGTGCATCTGAACAGCATGATATTATTGGAGAAAACATGAGCTTCAACCAGTATAGGAATGTGCTTCTATCTGGCAAAAGAATCATGTATGTAATATAAAGAGAAAATGTTATGAATGGATGGGAGAGTGGTCCTATCTTGCCGACTTATCTTCTCAATCCATAGAGCTGGAATGGGTCAATGGCACAGAAATACATCTGCATCCATTTCAACAATATGACTACCTCTTTGGGGTCATGCATTCAGTTGGACTCATTGCCCTAGGTGCTAACACACTTCACATTACATTGATATAAATATCGATATATCTCTCCACCACTATGAAACAAATAGTCCAAAATCAAAACCCTTTTAAAACCAACATATATTTAACCAAGTCTAGCAGCCATCTACACTCAACTAATATTTAAATCATTTTATTAATTTAATTCTAAAAAAAAAAATCTTTGGTTTAAGGTTTTAAAATCATTTTTAAAATGACACATTATATTTAACTTATTTTTTTTACTACAAATATTATTTAACCTACTTTTCTTTTAAATTTAATAATTCACAAACAACGATAAGTATTTTCATCTTTAAATTTAAGTTTGCAATCACAAACCCCTAACCTATTACTAACAGATCTTGCACTTAGCATAAATGAAAACATATAACATATTTTAAAATGATTATATTTCAATTTTAGAAAAGACTTAAAAATTTTAAAGTTTATAAAATTAGAATTTAGATTTAATTCGGAAAAAAGTCTATAGTTCATATTTAAATAAAATTAAAGTTCTGAGATTTTAAATTAAAGAGTTTATATTTCATATTTTTAATTTATACATTCCTTTTTCTCCATGCTCGTTCCTTTGCGACGAAGATCTGAGTTACACAAAAGCCATTTCTTGCGGATGATGACGATTTTATAAAGATTTCCGAAGATGTTTTATGAAGGTGGTTCCAGTGGTTTGATCCTGGGATCTGTGGAGATAAAGGTGGCCTTTGGCCAGATGAACCAAAGGAAGCACGATGAAACAGATTACATTTTTGGTAACAGTAACAATATTTGTTTTTAATTTTTCAGCAACAACGAAACAAATTCAAAATTCTAATTCTCTCCCTAATTAATTATTTTTTTTGGATTTCTTTTTATAGTCCTCAGGCACCTTATCTCTGAAATGCAGGATTTATCAAACATATTACATATCTCTATTTTATTGGTTAATTCAGTTTGTGGCCAAGTAGATTTTGGGGTTATGGCTAAGTAAATTTTTCCACTGAGGTCTGTGTCCACATCTTTGGGTGGGAAAAGCAAGTCTTTTGTTTCTATTTTAATTGTCATTTTGCCCTAAGGATCTGTTTGTAATTTTATATTTAAAAATTAAAAACTCTTCACTATTATTAAAAAGGTTTTTATTTTATACTTTATTTAAAGATTAGAATCTTTGTTTCGATTCTATAATTTTTTTAAAGCTTATTTTAATATTTAAATCAAACATTAATAAATTAATAATTCGTTATTTGTGCATTTTGAAAGTTTGTACATTTAATTCAGTATTAGATATTTACAAAAAAATCAAGTATTAAAATTAAACTGTAACCCATATATATATATATATATATATATATATATATATATATATATATATATATATATATATATATATATATATATATATATATATATATATATATATATATATATCCCATTACAATATGTAATATGATTTAGAGAGATCAATATTTAAATAATTAATTATTAAATTGTGTTTTAAATAAGAGTTAAGTGGGATAAAGTTTTTATATAGATATAGGCATTTAAAAATATACACATATATCATAAGAACATCATAAGTATATATAAATAGCATGAAGTGTTAAGGAACTTTACAATATAATATTTTGGTTATAAAAATATATAAACTTGAGTAATATTTGAATTAACTTAAAATTTATTATGCTTCGAAGTGGAAAAATGTTTTCAAACTAAGGTCCTGAATGCTCTAATCAAATACAAGATGATATGCAAAATGAATTAAGTGATGGTCTTAATAATATTATAGAACAATCATCATTAGTACATGCACCTGGGGGTTCTACACCCATAATTGAATACCCTCAACAAACACAGAATTCAGAACAAGTGTTATTTTAAACACAAAATATAGTTGATGAAGATTTAAGTCAATCGTCTACAATTGGGATTAATCAATCATTTAATGTTGATTCAACACAGGCTATAGATAACAGCACAGCTTTAATGCAACTGTTACAAATATTTATGAATGATATGAATAAAAATTAGTTGATAATAATAAAAAAATAGATGATAGTAATATAAAATTAGATGATAATAATAAAAATTAGATGATAACTAAAAAATTAGATGATAATAATGCTAGTTTAATAAATATTATGAAAAAACAATAGATAGTTTAAAAGAGGATTTGAAGGATGAAATGATAGGAATTGAAAATAAATTATCTACTAAAATGGAACAATTAAATTTGAATGTGGATAATTTTCAAAAAGATAATATCAAAATTAAACAAGCATTAAATGACCTAAAGAATGAAATTAATGAAAATAATTCAAAATGTCAACAGCAGTTTAGTGAGTTCCAAAGTTACATCATAGGTAGATTGAATGTTAAATGTGATGAAATATATAAAAATCAAGAAATTTTTAGAGAAGAAATAAAGAAAGAACCAAATAAAATATGGAATGAAATTCAAGAAAATAGACAAAGGACACACACGAGAATAGATCAACACTCTACTAAACAAAATACTGAGATAGAGTCCCAAAATAATATATTAGAGACTATTGATCATCAAATTAAAACTTTGGAGAATAAAATAACTTTAATAAAAATTAATACAAATAAAGATAAAAATATATTAAAAAAATTAAGGGAAGATACTACAGAAACTTGGAATAGAGTTAATAAGATAAAAGAGTCAACTGATAACAGATTTTTAATCATTGAAGCACAAATATGTAAAAAAAACATCAACTATAGAGATGCATCATGTTGAAAATAATGTAAATACCCATAGTGGTAATCAAGAACAAAATCTTAGTGAAAATCATTTGGAAGTTATTCAAAAAGATCCACAACAAGTAATTGATTCTTATGATAGATCAAATTTTCAGTATCATACAATGCCTGAAGCTGAAAATTATCCTAGTAATTTTGAATTAGAAGAGTTAAATTTAAATACTTGTAGGATTAATCATGAAAATCAAACAACCTCTCAATTGAACATTTTAGAACAGCAAAAATTATATAATCATTATATTCCATGTAATACAATTAATCAATTTGTTAGATTAAAAATGTTCAAGGGATCTCTCAATGAAACTCCCATAGAACATATTAAAAGCCTTAATCTTTATTTTTCAGTTAACCAACATTTATCAGAACGTGAAAAAGTGATCATTGCTTACAGTCACTTACATGGAGATGCATTAATGTTGTGGGAGTCTTTATCACAAACTCCATCTACTTATATGGAATACCAAGCATTGTTGATTAAAAATTTTTGGAATAGGGATAGACAAGAGGCTTTTTTATATCAAATATTCCAATATAAGTATAAGCAGATACCTCGAGAAACTTTGACAAAATTCATTTGTTGTCAGGAAACTAAATTAAGAACACTTAATACCTATCATTTAAGTGAAGGTGAAATGAATAGAATAATAAAGAGCAGTTTACCACTTAAAATAGAACAATCATTATTGTGTACTAATGTAACAAGTATAGAACAAGTAGTAAAATTATTAAATAATATTGATATGAAACAAACTAATTTAACTATTAGATTACCTGATAAAAAAAGACGAAACTTCAATCAATACAATATTTTATCATAGAAGAAAAAATAATAAAGATACTAATCATTGGAAGGTAAAGACATCTGAAAAAAATATACCTTATGACCCTTTTCCCAAAATAAATCGTGATAATTTAAATAAAATAAAAATAACTTCACATAATAATCCAAGAAAATCCCCAAAACCACGATGTAGTAAAAATATACCTACAGTTTCACAAAAAAACAAACTAAATGGGTACTTGAGGAAATGTTTCTCACCTCAAGAAACCAAATACCCAATGAGGAACTTGAATCAAACCTTTCCTTGAGAAATCACTAACATGATGTGTTTATGGGAAGATAAAACACCAAAATTTGTTTTACAAAGTTTCCCTATGATAGAAGTTTTGTTTGAGAGCTCACTGGTTAAAGCATTATTAGATTCTGGTAGCCAAATTTTAGTGATATCAGAGAAATTTTACCAAGAGATTTTAGCAATAAACCCATACATGAAAACCTTACTACTGAAATCTATGCTGGTTACCATGGCTAACAGCAGAAAAGCTAAATTAATCCAAAAACAAATTTCGGTTGAGATTAACATTGGCCAAACAACTCTCTATATATTTTTAATATTGAATGGTTTAATTCATAAAGTTATTTTAGGGGCAGACTTCTTACATTTTAACACTTCTGTAATTCATTTTTGTAATGAGACAGTTAAAATAAATGATGAAGTCTTGGAGATGACATTGCTTCCAAGATATGATCTAATTGAAGTTGACCGTATAACATCTAGCATTCCAGAAGCATTCTTAGAGAGTAAACTCACAGAATCCAACTTGCTTGGAAGTAATGATATATTAAAATTATGATTTATTATAAAAGAATTTAATTCTATTTTCTCAGACATACCAGGAGTGATAAAGGGATTCCAGCAGAGAATTAAATTAATTCATGATCAACCATTTCAATCCAAATTATATCCTATTCCATATCAATATCAGGAAGATATATCTAAGCAAATTAATAAAATGCTGGATTGGGAAATCATTTCCAAATGCTCTTCACCTTACTGTAATCCAGTAGTAACTGTGAAGAAGAAAGATGGGTCGATGAGATTTTATTTAAATGTTAGACAACTAAACAAAATTACTGTCCCAGACAGAAATATACCACCACCCATACACAAATTATTCATGAGATTTGGAAACAAAAAGGTATTTTCTACTTTTGATTTGACCTCCAGCTATTGGCAGACTGAACTTTATCCACAAGATCATTATGAGAGTTTTACATACCAATTTAATAGGATGCCCTTTGGATTAATAAATAGTGGTGCTGGTTTAATTAGGCGCCTGGATACGACTTTATCTCCTGAGGTAAAACAAATTGTAATTATTTATGTGGATGATGTAATTATTGCATCTACCACAATTGAAGAACACCTTCAACAATTATCCATATTTTTTTAAAAAATGTTTTCTGAAAGGTATAAAAATTAACTTCAAACAGAGTACATTAGTTTTTAACCAAGTAGTCTTCTTAGGTCATATTGTTGGTTGCAATGGGATAAGACCTCATCCTGAGAAAATCTCTGCCATTCAAAACTTTCCTAAACCATCTAATTGAAAACAAATTATATCATTTTAGGCCTATGTAATTTTTACAACCGTTTCTACCAGAAGTTCTCAGACCACATGGAACTGTTGTTAAAATTGATTAGAAAAGATAATATTGGAAATGGACTGAAGAACAAGACTGTGCATTTGAGAATATTAAAACAGGGTTTTTAGAGTTAACTATGTTATCCTTCCCTGATTTTAATACACCATTCATTGTTCAAACTAATAGTAGTGGTTTTGGATTAGGAGTAACACTGTCCCAAATCCAAGAGGATGGCCAACCAGGTGTTCTCTACATTATTAGCCAGCTCTTGAAAGATCCAGAAATAAGTTACATGGTTACAGAGAAGGAAGCACTGGCAATAGTCTGGACTTTCCAGAAATTTCGACAAATGCTACTCAGATCAGAGGTGATAGTGATCACTGATCACAAAAGCCTCGAATTCCTGAATCACAGTTATCTGATTTATAGTTGTCTAGTTAGATGGAGTTTACTGTTACAGGAATTTAATTACACTGTGCATTATAGTAAAGGATCTGAGAATGTTGTAGCTGATGTGCTTAGCTGAAATCCATGTTTGTCAGAACAAAATCATTTAATGGTAGTCAATGCCTACATTACAAATGTCAATGTGATGGCTGATAGTAATGTAGAGAACAAGTTGGAAAACCTATCTGAAATACAATTTAATGACTCAGAATTAAATACAATTATAAAAGTTTTATTAGAGGAGGAAGTTTTGAATGTACCCAAAGATCTTAATCATTTTAAATTAGAACAACAGGTCTTATTATATAATATAAATGATAATGTTGATGAGTGGAGGACAATAATAGCAAAGTCATTATGTGACCCACTCATAAAATATGTACACTGTTTATATGGGCATTATGGTGCTCATAAGACAGGACATACCCTTAAAAATTGGTTTTACTGGCCAAAAATGTATAGAGACATCTTGAGATCACTTCAAGATGGTCTAATTTGCTTAAGAGCTAAGTCAGTAAACCAAAATTATACTTTCTCAATTAAATCTATCATTCCAGAAAGACCAAATGAGATCCTAGCAATTGACTATTATGGGCCTTTGCCTCCATTTAACAAACAAAAATATTTATTAGTCACTTATGATCTCTTTTCCAAATATGTTGCTGCTTACCTGAAACCCCAAGCCAATACTAAACATACAATTAAAGTATTGAGTACCCTCCAATTTCCAATGATAGGAAAGCCAAAAACCATAATAACTGATTATGGTACTTCTTTTCTATATAAGGAATGGAAGAAATGGGTAGTTATATCAAAAATAAAACATGTGCTAATCTCTATTAGGAATCCACAATCAAACCCATGCGAACATATTATGTGGGAGCTTGGAAATTTGTTTAGGACCTATTTAGAAGAAGAGCATAAGGGTTGGGTAAAGCAGACAAAATGTGTAGTAGATTATATCAATTGGAGCTTAAATGAATCTACTGGATTCTCACCCATCTGACTACACTTTCATCAAATTATACCTATATTATTTAAAAAATATAAACCCATAATTATTGAATCTGAAATAAATGGAGAAAATGACATTTTACAAGCTCATAAACAACTTGTTAAAATAGCAGGTAATAGAAATTGGAATAAAAAATGTATTTATGAATTTAAAGTTGGAGATAAAGTGTTGATGAAGAATTTCCATCCCAGTAAACCATTAGAGAATAAATATCATAAATTATACAATACATATGAAGGACCTTATACTAACATTAAAAAGGCAGGCCCAAATGCATTTTGGATTAACAAAGAATGAGAGATTTGTGGTACATATAATTCACAAATTTTAAAACCTTATTTTGGCTGTTTATAATGATATATAAAGAAATAAGGTGGACATCAAGATAAGTATATGGGCAATGTAAACCATATGGTAGTAAAAAATATTTAAGAACATTAGCTTTGATGAGGGTATTCTTTAATGCCCTAAAATAAGTTAAAACAATAGAGTTAATTCATATTAATAAACGGATACTCTAATATTTATTTAGTCCTTTTTACATCCATAAGTCTTAAAGAAGCAGGAATAAAGCTAGTAAATATATTTGTGTTATCCAAGAAGGAAACACGTTATTTTATTTTACTTTTTAAATTTTAACCATCGAAGTCCTTAATTTTTGTTGATCATTATCAAAAGAATAATATAGCCCAAGTATAAGGAAGATATAACTGTTAAAAATTATTCAACCCTTCATAAAATCCAAGTATAAATGTAATTAAATTATAAGAACATACTAAAATATTTGTAAGTGTTTAAAATTTTAACTTAAATTAAAATTTTAATTCTCGAAGGGAAGGTGAAATATAATAATAACTTTAGTTATTATTAACTTAATATAGGAATATTTTAAAATACTTTTATCTTTAATGAAACTATTTATAAATATAAAGTCTATTTGACTATATATATATATATATATATATATATATATATATACATGTGAACTTTAAATAATACATACCTAATGTCAAGCTTTTGAGTAATTGCCAGACTTGAAGTTGAAGAATATATATATATATATATATATATATATATATATATATATATATATATATATATAATTGTTAGATCTTAATATTTATTGATAACAATTAATAGTTAAATTAAGCATGAAATTGAAACAAAATACACAAGGAGATTCATTCGGTCCTTGTTATGAAGAGAAGAAAAGAAAGTGATTTCTCTTTAAATAACTTTTTCTTTTATAAAAATATTTCTATTCAGCATTGGAATAAAATATTAACTGTTCCAAATAAAGGAAAAATATTTTAATTTTTTATTAAATCTAAAGAAAGAATAGCAATATAAAAGAAAGGAACATCTGTTTGAGTTTTTGGCAACTATGTTATCTTAACACTTTGTTATTCTACACACACACACACACACACACACATATATATATATAAGAAATCTTACAATGTGGACACACACACATATATATATATAAGAAATCTTACAATGTGGACTGAGTAGAATAATTATTGTATCATAAAGCTTTAAAACCAACTGTCATGCTAAATTGAAATATTTGTTGTAAGGAACATCTAATGATAATATAAAAATAAAGAATAAGAACATCAATATTCGAAATATATTTACATTATATTATATCAATCAAATCATTGGATATTATTAACAGTTCATCAATCAAGGATAAATAAATCATCATTATACCAATGGATTAATATACTTTGTAATAGATCTTTATTAGGATTATGAACTACAGTCTTAAATATCTATTCTTAACTCAAGAAAATGTGTTTTTTTCACTGATGAGAGCAAATCAGTTTGAAATCAGCTGATCTGAGGGTGGAGCAAAATGAAAGAGACAGTGAATATTGACTCTGATGTTTATGTAAACAAATACACTTGTTTGGAGGTCTTGGTAAAGCTCCATCTATTGATTATATATATATATATATATATATATATATATATATATATATATATATATATATATATAATACTATATATATATTATATATAAAATATAATATATATTATTATTATATATTATTATTATTATTTTTATTTCAAATTTGGCATCATTATATTTTAATAGGAATATCTAAATTTAATATTATAAATGTGACATAATTTGACGTAATTTATTTAATTTAGATGAAGGATAAAAAAATTGGTTATTATTTAACAGATATTTAAAATCGGATTATATTATATTTACTATATAATATAATAAACATTTAATATATTTATTTTATTATAAATGCATATAATATATAAGTTATACAATTGCAAATAGTACTTATATATATATATATATATATATATATATATATATATATATATATATATATATATATATATATAATCATTTTTATTTAGGAATAATAAATTCAATAGATAGATTAAAATCTATAAAAATTATATTAGATGCTTTAATGTTAAAAAAAGTTGATGTTAAAAAAGTAAAATTTGTAAATGATGTATTATATTTTATTGATAAAAATATATATGCTATGTTTAATGAAAATTATTATAAAATGGATTACGGATGGCCTATGGGACTTCCTGTAGTTTCACAAATATGTAGTTTTGTAGTATCAAGATATGAAGATATAATTCTTAATAATAATAATAAATATATATATATATATATATATATATATATATATATATATATATATATATATATATATATATATATATATATATATAATATAAATATATATATATATATTGCCAAGGTATTAAAATTTATTACAGGTATGTTGATGATGTTTTTGTTTGTGGAAGTTTAGATATTATAAATGTATTATTCAATGAATTAAATAGTTTTTTTAAAATGGAGTAAATCTTTTGAAGAAAAAATATCAATTCAGTATTTAGATATTAAAGTTACCCATAATAAAAATAAATTAGATTATTGTATGGTAATAAAAGATATTGAAAAAAGAGGATATATTCCTTGGTATTCAAATGTGCCAATAGCACATAAATTATGCGGTTTAAAATCATTTTTATTTAGGAATAATAAATTATGTAAATATAGTTCTGATAAAATAAGTAACATAAATGTATTTATTATGGATTTGTTAAATGTTGGATATGATCATAAATTAATTTATAATATTGTTACTAAGTTTAATAATAACAGAAATATTTTAGATGCTATAGATATTGATAAGATAAAATATACTTGGATATCAATACCATTTATTTGTAATGAACAAGTGAAATTTATAAAACAGATATATAAAAATATATGTCGAGTTGCATTTTATACTACTCCTAATTTAAATAGATTAATAAATAATTCAAAAAATAGGTGTAGTATTTTAAATCAAAGTTGTGCAATATATAAATGGCTATGTATTTGTGGAAAGGCATATATTGGGGAATCTCGATGTACATTGGAGAAAAGATCAAAGGAGCATTTGTTGTTTTATAAACGAGTGCAAAAATCAAGACAAGAGAATGTTAGAAATGATGATGTATCACCATCAGTATTTTTTGATCATAATGTAACATGTAATTATGGTTTTGATTTTGATTTTAATAAAGTTAAGATTTTATGTATTGAAAGAAATAATAATAAACGCAAAATTAAAGAAGCTATGTTAATAAAAAGTGAAAAGCAACAGTTGATAAATAGACAGGCCACCAATATAAAAATTATCGAATTGTGGGAAAATTGATGTATGACGTATTACTTTTTGTTTACATTTGTAACGGTTTTTTCTAATACAATTTGAATCTAGTTGACAACGACTACATAGATAGTTGAAAGTACTTTTTTTTAAAATATTGTTTCACTGTATTAATTATTGTATTGTTTTGAATAATTATATATATTTTATTATAATTGGAATACAGACATTGATTAATAATTTACATACACACACATATATATATATATATATATATATATATATATATATATATATATATATATATATATATATATATATATATATTTAATAATTATAAAATATATGAATAATGATTGTAAATAAATTAATAAGTTATTTAAATTATTAATTTTAAAATTTATAGATATTGTTTTATATATCTGTTAATTTAAATTATATTCTTTACTTTTGAATAGTTTATTATAACATAGAATTTTATCATAGGGTATTAAATGGGAATATTATTTATTAATATTTTAAAATGGTAAAATTCATCCTTATTTATTTATTAGTACTTTATATATCTTTTATATTATTTTTTTATTGCTTATTAAATATTGAGATTTTAACCTGATCTCTTTGTGTAATCATTTTTATATAAACATTATATGAATATCAATTATTAGTTAATGCATATATAAAGGCATATTAATTTTGTTTTAAAATCATCCCTGAAAAGAGATAATTTTGAATTCTCCATGAGTTTGAATATTGTGGCATAATGGTGACTGAAAGAGGGATGAGAGATGGGTGAACTAGTCTAAATTATATCAAAATTTGTTTAAAAATTATTGAGCTAGCATAATAAAGATGGATGTAATCATGGACTTAGTATTTCATCGATTCATTTCTAGCATTCTACCTGAAGACCGAAAGTCCGATTGTAATGAAATGCATATCCTCTTTCTGGTGAATTTAATCATCCCATTATATTTAACAGGCCCAACTTAGACTTTAAATATAATTGTTCAATTATAATATATATATATATATATTGTAATGGAACGTATAATTCAGAGCCTCACTTGGATGCTCTAAATGTAATGGAACTTAAGGTAGCCCACGATTGGGCAAGTTAAATATAATGGATCGTACTTGCTATATTCCATTTAAATTGAAGAAAGAGAAAATTATCCCGGTTATATAAATAATGTAATGGAAACTATATAGTAGCTCATAATTAGGCAAGATAAATATAATGGAATGTATATGAGTTATTCCTTTTATATTAAAGAATGAAGAAAAATAAACTTGTTCCAATTATATTTTAATAAATTGTTTAAATTGCCCTCCCAGCTAGCTTTATATAAAACAAATCTAAAATCATACTAATCAATGAGATCTTTAAATAATTACAAAGGCATTATTTATAAAAATAAATAGCACATCTTTATTTTATGTTATCGTTTGACTGTAAATAATATTAATGTTTCAATATTAATATAAACAATGAATATATAAAGACATATTTCTTCCTAATAGTTATAATATAAAGATAATAATTAATATATAGTACCTCAACTTATAAATTATATTTTCAGATTTTAAAATTATTTAAATATTTATCTTAACATCATCTGTTATCGTTTAATGTTATAATAGAATAAGCCTTAAATTGATCATTCACAAACGTTACATTTTACAATGAAAAATAAAATAAACAAAAAATATATATATATATATCAATCTCAAGAATATATATATCCACACATCACACATATATATATAAAATTATTAAATACCTTTTTTAAAAGTTCACTTAGTTAATTGTCCTTTTAAGAATTAATTTAGTCCATGAGTTTTTTCATCTGTATATTTTATTATTTTTATTTTTAGAATGCATTCTATTAAAAGAACGACGAAACGATTTCATTAAAAAAGATTATTAATTCTTGAATATATGCATATTTTATTAAAATGTTAAATCCGGTACATCAATTACAATTATTTCCAGATTAGAATTAAATTGACGATAATACATTTAAGATAGCTATACCAGCTTTTAATTCCAGACGCGATGAAATTTATACGTTGAAAATTTTAGTTGTTCCATTGAAAAATTGCTTTAGAATATATGAAAGCGATGACGATGATGCAGCCCTAGCTGCGATATATCCTTATTACCCCGTCATAATTTATATGTTTATTACAAAATATATATATACGTTACTTCAGTATTTTAAAAATGGTAAACTTTAAAGAAATAAAATGTAATAAAATTCTATCCTTCAGTTGTTTGTTCTATATCCCATTTTTAATAAGCAATCTATTGATAATAATCCTAATAATGGCTTCCTTATTATTGTCGCGTGGTTCCATGCCAGCAGATGCTATTTTAAAACTCATGTTATAGATATGTTCTCTTTTAACAATTAACATCAAAATAAAAATAAAATATCAAGTATACATATAAAAAGTATCAAATCGAAAATTTAACATCTTTTAAAATATACATAAATAATTATTGATTACATTTAGTAATCATTGCAAATAAAATATATATTTTTTTAATCAACAATTTATATGTCCTTATTTATTTCAATAATTAAATATTTATAATGATGTACTATCAATATATATAAATAAAATCATAACTTCAAATAATAACTATATTTAATAAACATAAAAGAAAAATTTAAATATTTCCTATGTAAACTTCAACTTAAAAAGATTTTTTTTTTAAATAACAAATAACAAATTTTTAAAATATAAATATCGACCTATTGATATTTACAATATATATATATATATTATTTATACTAAAGTGTATTAGTTGTAAAACATGAATTGGATAGGTGTATATATAGATAAATATTGTAATGGTCACTCTATCTTTCTTTGATCACAGAGGGTGACACCATGTCATATCATACCTGAAAAATTTAATTTACTGTAATGAAAAGTGAATGATGATGATTGGCACTGAGTAGACCCAAAGAAAAAAGAAAACTTTAAGATTGTTCAGACAATTGAGAAAAGACAAGAGACAAATGTCAGCCAAACTAATTTTAAATAATCTAAAAGTTTATTAAATTCAAGCATAAAAGTTAAATCTTAAACAAACAAAATACAAAATATTGACCTAGATTTTACTGGCATATTCATCCAAGAGTCTTTAGGAAATATTAAAACTGTGGTAGATAAGTTTGTTTCCTCACCCATAATTTAAAAGAAGAATAGACAATACCCCCCCTGCTAGCGGTTTATAGCAAAAACACTTCTAATTTCCCACACAAAGATTACTGAAAATAAGGTGGTCTTACAAGGAGTTGAACAAAACAGTGCAGGTAAGCATTATCTATGATTATCAAAGTTATATTCAAATACAAGATCAAAGAGGACCAAGAAAGGATTAGGCTTTTATGTAAACTTAGGTAAATGAAAACTAGATGTCTAATATAAAATACAAAGCAGTCAACCATCCAAAAGATTTATGATCTTCAGAAAAATACAAATCCAATTTAACTAAACTAGTTATAATACCAAAGGACAGGTGAGATAAAACAAAATTATGAGGATCTGCCAAAGCATTTAGAAAGTTATATAAAAAGAGAAAAGAATACAAAGATTATCAAATATAAACTTGCAATACATTCCCAGATAAGTAAACTTAAAACAAAACATGGAATCTTAAAACTAAGTTTCCAATATGCTATAAATACAATATATAATGAATGCTAAAATATTTAAATTGAATATTTAGGAGACAATTACAGAGATAAGTTTCTTTTTAAGAGTAACTGAGACTTTGATAACATATTTAACTAGAGATTTATCTCTGGTAAAAATATGAAATCTTTTACAAGCCTGACTAATGTCTTTCAGCATGGCACACAGTTTAGTTTACTGGAAAGTTCTGATAAAAAATTTAGGTTTTCATGATCTGTTCAGGAGGCTGGAGCCAATGTTATAGGTCAGTTCTTGTTGAAGCTCTTAAGACATCATTTTGTAGTAACAATTTGGGGATCCAGGGTGCAATATTTGACTTGGTTTATCATGTCATGATGTTGATGAAATTCTTTATAGCATCTAGTTTTGTCATTCTGCAAAAATGATTCCAATTAGCAATTGGAAGACAGTAATTTTAATTTGGTAGAATTTTCAAATGGAAAACAGCTGTAGGTACCATTATCAAGGGTGATCTCCCAATGTGGACACAATGTTTTTAGAATCCAGCAACACAGCAATTCAAGTCTGGAACACAAATAGCATGCAAAATAAATAGCTGAAGAATCTTTAGTCTGATTTCCCAGGACTATTTATAAGAGCTCCTATCTTCCATAACATTTTTAATTAGCAATTTTTGACCAGGGCAAATCTCTATCTTTACATAATCCTAAGTAAAAATTCTGACCAGGGCATTATTTTATTTAGAATTATTTTTAAAAAAAAATAAATGTAAAAAAACAAGTCTCAGTTTTTGTTATTACAAATAAATTAAAATAGATTATATTTAAAATAAAAGAAACATAAATGCCACTACAACTTTCCAAAATTAAAAGCTTTTCAAAAACGATTAAAAAAAAACTTTTTAATTCATGTATATATAAAAAAAAATTGTCAAAAAAATAGATTTTAAAATTAAAATCTATTGCAAATAAAAATCACAGATTTTGTTAAAAAGAAGCAAGTATGTGTGTGATGTCAGTACTGTAAATACATAAAATAATAAAATATAAACCTTTGATATAACTTTTAAAAACTTAAAAAACAAATATGAAAGTCATTTTATACTATGTGATAGAACTTATGAAGAGGATAGAGTACCCTGTTATATATATATATATATATATAGGGTATATATATATATATATATATATATATATATATATATATATATATATATATATGTTAAAATGAAGATTTGCACAGGTTAAATATATAAAATACATAATTTGTGGGTTCATCCGTGTTAAAAACTTTTAATATTAATATACTGACGTTTTGAAACATCAGTATATTAATATTAAAAGTTTTTAACATGGATGAACCCGCAAAATATGTATTTTATATATATACAAAAAAGGAATAATTATTTTTATCTTATCTAGTTTAATATCTAAATAATAAAGCTAATTAATACATCTAACAATATGATATTACTAATGCCTATAAAGAATAACTAATTCTTCATTAAATACATTGTAAAAAATAACTTATATTCCAATAAATAACTTATACAATATCAATCACATTTGAAATGTTTAATAAATATTATACATTAATAAATGTTTAAACATTTAAACAGAAAAGGTTTACAACTATTACATTTGAAACTATTTTTGCAATAGCCACTCATATAGAAATAAGTATAACTTATATATTTATTTTATTATGGGATGATTTATTTTTTTATAATATTTTATTTAGCTGCACTTACTGAAATATTTTGTAATCTAAACTAAACAACATTTATTATGACTATAATTTCATTTTACTAAAATTTTTGTTTAATTTTTTGTTTTTAAAATTGTTTTGTCATAGTTTGAAGCCTATTTTATTGATTTATTTAATGGCTATTTTAGCCCAAAGATTGTAACTTTTTAACAATGCCAGGATGAAATTTGAATATTCACTGATTAAAATAGTTTTGCAATTAACACATGAAAATATCAATAATTGTTAAATGTATTATGTTTTTAACTGTTGATTTAAACTTATAAGCATCACATGATCACATCTATAAAAGGTGGTTGCTAGAGGGTTGCATTAGATCCTAAGATCTAGATGCAGTGCTCTCAGATCTAAAGCTCCTCACTGACAAAGGCCACAATCCAGAAACTAGTCTGGGGATATTGGATGAGTAGGCATTAGATAGGGATTTTATGCTCAAGCCTTCTGGCATCCATGGAGTACTCTGTTTAGCACAGGTGGCAATACTGTATGGAGAGTTTTGCTCTGTTTATCAACAATTAATGTGCTAGTATAGGAGATGTGATCATGTGATGCTTAATGGTTTAACACCAATCATGCCTAATAGGATAGTGGTGGCTATGGTTGTAAAAGATCCAAAGACACCAAAATGTATGGGTGCTGAACTGAGTTCAGACCCATATGACTATATAAGCTATTGAGCTTAGATTGAAAATAGTTTTTGTGTTTTCAATTTCATTCTCATAGTTTTGTAGTTAAGTAGAGATAAAAGGTGTTTGCTAGAGGGTTGCATTAGATTCTAAGATCTAGATGCAGTGCTCTCAGATCCAAAGCTCCTTACTGACGGAGGCCACAAGCCAGAAACTAGTCTGGGGATATTGGATGAGTAGGCATTAGATAGGGATTTTATGCACAAGCCTTCTGGCATCCATTTATTACTCTGTTTAGCACAGGTGGTAATACTGTATGGAGAGTTTTGCTCTGTTTATTTAAACTTATATTTAGCACTTTATTATTTGTATCATTATTTAACTATATAATTATTTTTTGTTGTCTAACATATCTTTAATTAATTTAGTTATTTTTATTCCATCATTATATTGAGTACTTTACTATTAATACATTTAAATAATTTTTTTTTAACAATAAAAAATATATATTTTTTCTTCATTAATAAATTTTAGTTCATTATTTATCTTCTATATGTTTTGTAGTTATTTTATCTTTTTATTTAAATAACTATATCTTCTATGATAATACTCTAAGATAAAATTCAGAAACTTTCTCAAAGCCAAGTTAAATTTCAATTTTATAATAGAATGTACAATCACTAACATAAATATTGTTGTTATGACACATTAATATTGCTAACTGTAATGGCACAAAATAAATAGTGACTTCTCATACTGCTTATCATATGCTAATTATAATCTAGCTTGGCACATATGCTAAATTCTACATAATCTATTCACATCTTCAGAATTCAAAATATAGATCAAAACTTCATAATAACCTTTAGCTTCATGCTTTTGTGCATTTTTAAAGTTTATTGTGTTAAAATAATAGTAATTTCATTAATTTTAGTTCGTTTATTAATTCTACACATATATTACAAGTTCTCTATCGGTTTTATTGTTAGCTTTTTTATTTTATTATACAAATTTTATTTAATTTTCAATTTATAAAAAACATGATTATATATTTTGCTGTCTAAAGACTATGCAATATTTAAGAATATAAGTAAGAGATATTAAACTCTAATTTAAATTGACCCAATTTTTCTCAAGGCAGAACTATCCAGTATTTATTTTTTAAATTATCTGAATGTATATCATCTGTGATATGAAATGCAATAAGTGAGATATCAATACAGTAATTCATTCAATTGAACAAATTGAATATTGTATTTACTTTTTATAATTGAAAATCAACAATGAAATTAAAGTTAGACAATGCATTAAAGTGCAATAAGAATTTTATTACTTGTTAAAGAATGACATATAAATAATACAAGCAAAAATATTTTAAATATAAATTTTTATTGTTAATAGCTTTTTAGGTGTTAAATATTTTAAATTATTTTAATATAAACACTAGATTTGAACTTGTGCATAAAAAGTAATTGGATAGGAGTTGATATCAGAGACTTAAATGACAATTCAAAAAGATGAGCATTCCATTATTTATTATCTGAGGATATCCTTCACAAAAAATTATGATCATAACAGAATGTAGTGAAACCTAATCTTGTTGTATAAACATAGTTGCATGTTTTTAATAATATTGGCATCATAAATATGTCTTAACTGATCTTGTCTTTTAAAAAATGAACCAGAATTGTTCAACTATTTATTTTCTATGACTTTTTGGTATATAAGTGTTTGATATTAAAAAGGAGTAAGGGTTTTGATTCTTTTGAACTATCAAGTGGGTGAAGACTGAAAAATTCTATAGATGAAAAAAAAATGATATGATAGATGCTTGTCTCTTAGTACAGTATTAAGGAAAAATATGAAATTTCCTATTTATTCACTTAAAATTTTAATACTTGAAAAAAAAATTGATGATTAAATAAAAATAGAATAATTCCAAAATGGGTGGATGTGTGCCATATTTTCAGTAATGTCTATGGGAGACATGAAAATCCAAACTAAATGTACGTCATTTTGACAAAATGTTAATCTAATATCACATAACAATAATAATTATACATTTATATATTAAATTTAATAGTGATAAAAATAGTAATAATAGAATTATCACTAAATAATTTTAAATTTTAATCCTAGTTAATAGGCTTATTCAATTTATTTATAAAATGCAAAAGTAAAAATAAACTTATAAAACATTTGTATATCAAATTTGTAGCACACAAATGGCATAAAATGGAAACTTTATACGGATTAGATGACTTCTGTACATCAAAAAATATTTTTATTTATCATTTTATTCCAAAGGTATTAAATGTTGTTTTCCAATATCAGAATATACTCAAATATTTATTTATAATATGTTATCTATTTATTGAAAACAATTGAAAAAAAAAAGATTTATTGAATACATATAAAATTGTACTTAAATTTTGTATATAAATTTCTATTCATAAATTTCAATTTTCAATTCATTGGTCAAATCTGTACTATTATGAGAAAAAAATAGTTATACAGTTCTCACAGTGTTTTAAATAATATTATTATTAAACTATAAAATAAATCACTTATTATATTGCTGGTTAACAAAGAATACTTTATTGTGTTCAACTATATCCCACGTTAACTAAATATTTATATAATCTTAATGTATGAATTTAATAACAAAATGTAGGTACCACTAAACATCACATGATCATTTAACTTCATAAATACTAGATAAAAATATATTTAGTTTGGCTTAAACTTTGGATACTGCTACACATTGTTGAGCATGTCGTTGTTGTTTTATAGTACATTAATAGTATAATTCTAATATTTTATATATTTTAATGTGACATTAACCGCTTATTTTAACAGTCGTTACTGTTCTTTTTCAAAATTATATTTCTTGTGTGTTGTTGCCAATATATTGCAAATACACGCTTTCGTATTTTAGCATTATTGTAATTGTTTGTTTTTATTTCTGATTTATATATATATAATGCCATACTTATTCTCTCGCCCACATAAAATATTTTTTACTTGTTTATTATTATTATTATTATTATTATTATTATTATTATTATTATTATTATTATTATTATTATTATTATTATTATTATTATTATTATTATTATTATTATTATTATTATTATTATTATTATTATTATTATTATTATTATTATTATTATTATTATTATTATTATTATTTTTATTTTTTTTTTTTTTATTATTATTATTATTATTATTATTATTTTATTATTATTATTATTATTATTATTATTATTATTATTATTATTATTATTATTATTATTATTATTATTATTATTATTATTATTATTATTATTATTATTATTATTAAAATAAAATAAAAAGAAATCTCAAATCCCAAGTAAACTATCTTCATATTCTTTTTATAAATAACATTCTTATAATCTATACTCAATCATCTTAAAGATATATATGTATATTGAAGTAGATAGTAGTCAGGATTAACAAAATGGGTTGGACAAGATAAAAATAATATGTAATATATTATTTCTTCTTATAGGTATATGGAAAAAGTTAAATGATAATGATTATTTTTCACCTTTCACTGATAAAGGTAAATCAAAGATGGATTGATCATCATCAGAATAGTGGGATATCCTCTAATTCAGCTCCTAAAGTTTGTAATAATCTCAGCTTATTTCGCTTGCCAGGTAGTTCGGAAATTATCTGGATTATATCCATTTTTAGTATTTAAGAGGTTTGATGTCATTTTACTCTCATTCTGTAATTTTCATCTTCTATTTATTTGTAAAGATACTTTTTAGATTTTATCAATGTGAGAACTTGGATTTAAACAATGTGTAACCTACAATCATTCACACACACACACACACACACACACATATATATATATATATATATATATATATATGTATATATATATATATATATATATATATATATATATATATATATGGCTGCAGAAAGGAGTTTGCTATTAACTGAAAAGAGACCCTTTGATTCCTCTTGGAGGCCTTAAAAAAACCGAGCAGGGCAAATTCCTAATGTCCACTCCATACGTTCTTGTCGTTGCAGCTGTTATTACTGTGTGATTATTCATATAGTATATGAACATGGATGGGCTGCTCACCAACATGCATTAGCTAGCGTGGTGAGTTTATTGGCTTTTTACCTCTGAGTTTAAGATTAAGAAACACCATGGTCTTTCTTCTCAGTGCCTGATAAGGCAGAATGAATGATTGTGTAAATGATAAATATTTTTCCCATACATATATACAATTATGACAGACAAAAATAAAGCATGGCCCTTATTCCCAGGAGGCTGTAAAGTCACCAACCAAGGCAGCAGTTGGTGGCCGAAGGCGGAGGGTGCTAAGAATCCCCAGATTGCGGATCCAGGCTGCCATTTGATGATGACTTTTTATTTAGTTACTTACAACTGCAGATCACTTTCAAGTGAAGGAAGATTGCAAGAATTAGAAGAAGAACTGTCTTATATTAAATGGGACATTATTGGACTTTGTGAAGTTCGAAGAAAAGGAGAAGAAACAATTGATTTAAAAAGTGGACATATACTCTTATATAAAGGCACACATATTGGAAATACAAGTGGAGTAGGATTCATTATAAATAAAAAGTGGAAGAACAATATTGTGGAGATTGATGGTGTATCGGACAGAGTGGCAAGATTAGTTATACAACTTAATAGCAGATACCAAATGCAGATAATTCAGGTTTATGCCCCAACAAGTTCTCATAGTGATGAAGTAGTAGAAGATTTTTATATGGATGTACAAAAGGCTTTTGATCAGAGTAAACAACATTT
The DNA here is from genome assembly GCA_028023455.1 of Epiperipatus broadwayi. Lineage (NCBI taxonomy): Eukaryota > Metazoa > Onychophora > Udeonychophora > Euonychophora > Peripatidae > Epiperipatus > Epiperipatus broadwayi. The sequence goes on along the minus strand of JAQFVV010000263.1, from coordinate 944,943 downwards.
TAAAATTGTTATGGGAGACTTTAATGCTAGAATTGGTAGACAAATGAAAGATGAAATTGCTGTAGGTAATTTTGGTTATGGTAATAAAAATGAGAGAGGACATAGACTTGTCGAGTTTGCATAAAAAGAAAAACTTTATATTATGAATTCATTTTTTGAGAAAAATGTTAAAAGGAAATGGACATGGAAGCATCCAAATGAAGGTACAGCAGAATTGGATTATATTTTGACTAACAGAAAATACATATTTCAAGATTGTAATGTTCTTAATAAATTTAACACAGGAAGTGATCATCGATTAGAAAGGTGTAAGTTACGTGTTAATGTAAAACTAGAGAGACAAAAATTATTAAGAAAAACAATATTTACAGTTAATATTCCTAATCTTCAGAAACATTCTAATGAATTTAAATTAGAACTTACAAATAGGTTTCAAGGGTTAGGAGATTTTGAACATGATTCAGCTTTGAATGAAATTAATATGAAAATAACTGATACACTTTTAAAAACTGCAACAAACATAGCTGGTAGAAAAAAGCAGCAATTGACTAATAAAATTTCTACTGAGACTAGAGAATTTATGAAGAAAAGAAGGAATATGAAGATATACAAAAATGATGTATTAAAAAGAATTGAATATCTCGAATTTTGTAAAATGGTATGGAAAATAGTTGCAAATGATATAAGGAAGTATAACTGTGAAATAGCAAGGAAAGCTGTAGAAGAAAATAAAAGTCGCAAAAATGTTAAACAACATTTTGGTATTGGTAGGAAATTTATATCTGCAATAAGAAAAAAAGATGGAATTATTACTAAAAAGAGAGATGACATCATGAAATTGGTAGAAGATTTTTATCAAGAATTATATAATAATAAAGAACAAGTACCTCCTATATCTATTACATCTTCCGAATTGCCCAGAATTTTAAATGAGGAAGTGAGACATGCAATTAAGTGTATGAAGAAAGGAAAGGCTCCAGGAAATGATGGAATTATAATTGATATATTAAAAGAAGCATGTGAAGAAATAGAAACAATTTTAGCAAAGTTATATACCAAATGTCTAAACGATAAAGATGTACTGGAAGATTGAAAGAATGCAGTAATAATATTAATATTTTAAAAAGGTGATAAAGAAGATATTAGAAATTACAGACCTATCAGCCTTTTATCAGTTTTATATACAATTTTTATAAAGATAATTACAACTCGTCTACAGAGAACTTTGAATTTCCACCAACCAAGAGAACAAGCTGGATTTAAAAGTGGTTTTAGTACAATAGATCATATCCAGGTATTGAGAGAAGTCATAGAAAGAACAAACGAATATGAGTTGTCATTATGTTTTGGATTTGTAGATTATGAAAAGGCATTCGATTCTATACACATTTCTTCAGTGATTAAAGCATTGGATCATCAAGGTATAGATCCAGGATATTGTCATATTTTAAAGAATATTTATAAAAATGCAACAGCAGCAATTAGATTACATAATGATACTGGAAAAATCAACATTGAGAAAGGTGTAAGACAAGGTGACTCCATATCTCCAAAACTCTTTACAGCAGTGCTGCAAGAAGTATTTTGTGGATTAAAATGGGAAAATAAAGGAGTGAAAGTAAATGGAGAGTATTTAAGTCATTTAGATTTCGCAGATGATGTAGTTATTTTTGCAAATAATGCTTCAGAGCTGCATGAAATGTTGCAGGAGTTAGCAGATGAAAGTAGAAAAGTAGGACTAAAAATAAATGGTAAAAAGACTAAAGTAATGTTTAATCGATTTGCTCAAAATATGAAAATAAAGATTGATTGTGAAGAATTAGAAGAAGTTAACTGTTACAAATACCTTGGTCAGATTATTAATACAGATGGAAACATAATGGAGGAAATTAATCATAGAATTAAACTTGGTTGGAGTGCTTTTGGTAGAAATAACTTGATACTAAAAGGAAATATGTCTATGTGTTTGAAAAGGATGGTTTTTAACAAATGTGTTTTACCAGTTTTTACTTATGGATCTGAGACTTGGACACTTAATAGAAGAGCAATACAGAGACTTCAGACCACTCAAAGGAGTATGGAGAGATGTATGTTGGGAGTAACAAGAAGAGATCGAAAACACAATGTATGGGTAAGACAACAAACAGGTGTTACTGACCTTATTGAAAAAAATAAAAGATTGAAATGGAGTTGGGCTGGACATATTGCTAGAAAAGATGATAATAGATGGACAATTAAAATTTTAAACTGGATTCCAAGAGATTGTAAAATACCCAGAAAGAGACCACATGTGAGATGGATGGATGAAATAAGAAAATGTGCAGAGGTGTTGTGGAGAAGAGAAGCTAAAGATCGGAGAAGATGGATTAAACTTGGAGAGACCTTCATCCTGCAGTGGATTGATAATAGTTGATGATGATGATGATATATATATGTTAAATTTATTATTTTGATTTATGTTAATTTGCCAAGTTTATATCAAACTCAGTGAGCAAATTTAAATCTGATTTCTTATAGTTTCTCCTATTACATAAAGAAAACAAAATTAAAAAAAAAACTAATTGTTCAGCTGGCTTAGTTTTGTGCAAATTGTTTGCATTGTTTTCTAATAATTTTACTCTTACCCTCCTTTCATTATTAAGTTGTTTTAACTGACTTGTAGTTAAATCTCACCAGAAATGAGTTTAACATTTAATTGAAATCAGAAGTTATAACATGGAGGAAGATATTTTGTGGTGTGTGGGAGAAAACCATTTAGTCCATCATAGTTTTAAAATCTTGCCCATACACTTTTGATAATTATTAGTTATTTGCTTGGGGGAATTGTGTTGAACATTCCATTATGCAAGAGAGCAGATTGTTTAAATGAGCTATTAATTAATTTATTTTGGTCATTAGTGACCAATTTATTAATGCCTAGGCATTATATGTATATAGTTGTCATCATTTATTTATTATATTTTTTTGCTTTGATCTATCTTCAGGATCTTAATAAAGGACAATTCCCACTCCTCACTATTCCCCACAAATTAGATGTTTTTCCTACTAGGGATTCGATTTCAGGCATGTCTAATAAATCAGTGTATGAGAACAAACAGATGAACTGTCCCAACCCACTATCCAGTGCCACTATTCTTCAAAGATATGTGTTGGTTGTCAGACCAGCATATCTTTTTTATGTAAACATTGCAAAGCCATCCAGAGTATCTTATGTGATCTCATTTTTTGTATGCGATGGGAAACTATAATGAATATCGCCTTTATTATTATCCATTTCTTTATAGACCTGCAACATTCTGTCAGCCATAATAGCATGCCATTTGTCAACCATTTTATTTTAATCATTTAGGTTAAATTATATATAATTGTGGCTTATGTTAAGCTGAACTACCTTACTCTCACTCATCTGGACGATCTTTATGATTTGCTAATACATATCAACATACATGATTAGAATCGCACATTATAAAATCTTCCTTATATATATTCTAGTATAATAAATCAATTATTGTACCTTTGTAATCTTTTAGATGAAGGTAAGTCACTATGTATTATCGATAATTTAATTAAGTTTTTCCATGACTTTGGCTTGTTAATCAAACCAATCCATTTTATATTCATACATTAACATTTCCAAAATGCAGCCTAACACCCCTTACTTTTCAGAATTTTCTGACATTTTCTTTGTCTCTCACATCAGTGTAAAATATATAATAAAATGTTTATTACTGATCAGAAAATAATAAAATTTGACTTTATTTGATACATTTTTTTGTTTACTACTGAAATACATTTTAAATGTTCACATTTTGTTTCTGTAAGCATTAAAAAAATGAGATCACAATCAAAACAAAGATGATACATGTTATCATTTTTAGAAATATTATTTTCAGTTTATAAAATTAACAAATATTTCTTTTTTTGGATTATTTTTAAAAATGTGAACAAATATTTATTTATTTCTCTTATATCTAACGAATTAAGCTTTAAAAGATTAAAATTTTTGAATATTTATTGCAAAATTATGATACTTTCTTTACTCGTAGATATAAAGTAGATTGTTTATGTAACAGCTAGTCTTTTAATTTCCTTCAGGCCATACTTACATTAGTTGCTAATTTAATGCTATATTTTTGAAAATAAAGTATGTCAAGTCAAAATAAGTTATTAATAATTTATATTTTTTGATATCTGATAAGTATAATATATATTATTTAAAAAAAAAAACTAAAACCATAATAAATTCACAAATAAACATGTTTTTGTGTTATTGGAAACTTCAATGTTATAAAACACTGAATGTTTTACAGCCTTGTCAACAGACAATGGCTGAACATTTCAGGAGGGGCTTATGTCCACTGTTAGAGTGAGAATTTTGAATTTCACACTTTTTTCACACAATTTTCAGCAAAAAATAATTATTATAATAAAATATACTGTTTTATAAGCATTTTAAATTATAATACTTATGAAAAAATTCATAAAAGAGCAAATTGGTCAAAACACAAAATAATTCACTAGGAATGACTGGAGGTTTAATTACAACCATCACCATATGTTTAGCTGCAACTATAATCTTATTTTATATGTTAAATTGTATTGCAGTTGCACTCATTAATTTCATGCTAAAACAAATATATATATATCTAATTGTATATAGTCTCAAAGGACCTACTTATTAATGCAAAAGTGCATAATTGCAAATTAAATTATTATCAGATATGTAACCTCAATTGTATAGACAGTCAGAGCTTATATTGTTTTATTAATATATATATATATATATATATATATATATATATATATAAAACAATATAAGGTGATGAATATATATATATATATATATATTCATCACCTAATAAATTTACTGTAGATCATTTATCTGTATTCCTGCATTCATCATTTATTCCTTGAATCTCTATTATTTGCTATTTTATGATTCATATAATCCATTATTTGAATCAAATGTTTAAATTAAAACCCCTTTGTTAATATTGTCTTGAATATTATCACGATTCCAATCATTAATAAATGTGAAACAACTGTATCATTCTTGAATGGTTATCGTTTATAGAGGTTATTAATTACACCATTAAATGTATATCTTGTTTCAAATCTTTTGCTCTCCCTGTCCTCATTGCTGAGCCTGGAGTTGTGAAAAGCTTATTAGCATCATCAAAAGCGTTTTTCATATAGTCATAGACCCTGGAGCACAGGTAAATAAGTTGATATTTGGCATTGTTCCTGACTTATGTATCTCACACATATTAGATGGATATATGTTTGCTTGGATTCTAGGTCTTGTTGAATAAACACACGATTTTTACTGATATATATATATATATATATATATATATATCAGTAAAAATAGTGTATATATATATATATATATATATATATATATACAGCTGTTGTATGTGATTTTTGTTATTTGTTACATTTTATAGAATAATATTACATTTATACAAACACAAAATCATTATTCACTAACACAAAATTCTAAGAAACACATACATATCTTACATTAAGATAAGGTAGTTGGCGTTCATCTAAACTAGATTGGTTTGTAAATATAAATATATGAAATCAGCCCATGCTTAATCAATATCAAGAATCTACTATTAATTTATAGACTGTTAAACAAGCATGAATAGTTTGTTTTAAAATCAGACTAATACACATTCACCCTGCTAAGCAAGTGGAATTGGTGCCCAAAAATCATCATTAGGCAAGAATATCATATAAAAAGCAATAGTTATAATAGTTACTATGGGAAAAATAGATGGCTACTTCAGCTAAAAATTACATTACAAGCTGTGAACAAATGACCTAATCCAGTATGTATAGTGATTAAAAAGCTCTCTTAATGTACATTATTATCTGTACTATGTGTATTATAAAAGTATGCACTTAAAATATGTATGTATGTCTGATAATGCAACTTTAATCTATGTAAAAATACCTATCATAAAGTTAATCTTACAGTCATCTATTTAAGAATCATAATTATCCAGCTTTCTGAGTCATAAATTGGACATTCTAAGGTCCATCATTGCCTTATAAATTTTTGGTCTTGTTGTTTTTTTGGAGGAATAGACTAGATGTAGGTATCTGATGTCCTCTGCAAAAAAGTTTAAAATTAATTGTTGACATGATTCTTGGGTTTTTTTATGAGATGCAGTGATTTTATGATTATGGAAAGTTTAAATGCTCTTATAATGGTTTGCACAGTTTGTTTTATTTTGTCTTTGCTGTTAAAAATAGTGGTGTTGGTAAACATTGACAAAACCATAGAAGAAGGGACACCATGATTTCCTTTTCCTTTTTGCCATCAACTTAAGATATCTATTTCTGTTTCCAAGTTCAGGCATATTCTTGATTTTTTTTCCATGATCATATTTATTTTTGCTGTGATTCTAATTAATAATATATGTAGCTATAAAATTTTAAATAGCATCTACTAAAAAAAATGTGTCTTTTAACTGTCCAAGAGTATAGCAAAGTGGATGAGAAAAGAAAAGTAAACTAACAGTTAAAATATTCTGTGTTCTGCCACACAACTTTTTTATTGTATTTATTGTTTGGACTATTTACATCATCTAATATGAGTATTGAATGTCTTTAGAAAAATTTAACTTTATTTAAATATTCCAAATACATTCAACTGTTAGTAATGGCACATCAAATAGGTTAGTATATGTACAATGTTTCAAGAGGTATTATTCTCCAATCTTCAGCTGTTGCTGGCTGACTAGTGTCAGTACTAGGGTGAAAATTGAACATGGACCCTTAGATTGTTGAGTATTAAAATTTTAAGGTAACAATCTAACCAACTGCTCAGTTGGTTAGAGCTTATGGTATTGAAAAAAAAATCAGATATTTATTAATATTTAACTGTTTGTGTGTGTGTGTGTGTAATAGATAATGCAAAGAACATATATGTACTGTATTTACTAAAAAGTGTATACATAGTTATTAAAAATTGGATTTTTGCAGCAAGAACTAGCCAATCAAAAGAAAAAATAACTACATAACTTTTTTAAATGAGATGGCATTGATGCCTTTCAGTTTTATAATATTTTTTATAATAAATTATAATATATAATCAGACAAATTTAAGTATCTTCACTTATCTCAAAATGCCACTTTGTTATAATTACCTGTGCAAATATATTAAATAACCTCAGTACTACCACATATTTTTTTAAATTCATATAAATAAAAATACAGTAAAAGGCAAATAATTCCCAAGATGTATTTCATGCTGAACCAGCATTCATCAGTTGGTCTAGGTCACCATCTTGCATATATATCTCTAATATATGAAAAATATTTATAATATATAGAGTATATAAGCACAGACTTTCACATGACCCACCACCCTCCACACTATCTCATAACACTGATACACTTGAACACATATATGTTGAAATATTACCTACATTAAATAATTACATTTTGAATTACAAGTGCCAAACTAAGTCAAACCACATCTTTGACATTATTTATTTTAGATAAATACAGTAATGATTATTACTAATTATTTACTAAACTAGATATTGTCTCTAGCACAGATATAAACTTTAAAACTTAATTAAAGATTAATATCTGATTTTTTTAAAATTAAGCACACACACATGGAGTTATTTACATTTCTCTTTCCCACAAGTAAAATCTTTATAAATGTATTAAATAATCTTAATACTGCCGCGTTTTTTTTTTTTAAATTATATAAAGAAAGATACAATAAAAGACAAATGACTCAAAGTTGCATTTTGTGCTAAATTTCAAAAATCAGATATATTAGTCTTTAATTGAGTTATAAAGGTTATATCTGTGCTCTTATAATATCTAGTTTAGTAAATAATTAATAATAATCATTACTGTATTTATTTAATGTGGATGGTGTCAAATGTGTGGATTGAGTTAGTTTGACCCTTTTAATTCAAAATGTAACTACTAATGTAATAAAGTTTTACATCATTTTTTTTTTTTTACTTTTTATGTATTCCATAAATAATCTTTGATCTTAGATAGGTTAGACAATTGAAATACCTGCATTGGTAATTTTATTCTTATATATCAATGGTCATTGTCATAAATGTTATATTATTATTCAAAGATTCATTTGCATTCATTTTTCACATTTATCCAATTATTTCTCTTCTCAGAGTTAGCAATTAGAGTGAACAGTAGAAAATTATTCTAATGGATATAAAATATGTGTTTGTTATTAATAATAAGGTTATGGAAGTAGAATCTAATTATTTTTGATACTCATCTTTTAGCTAAAGATGCCACTTTATGGTGCGGTTTTCGTGCCAAAACACATAAAAATGCTGTTTCCATGTCCGACACGTTCGAACCCACATTCTCTATAATACAACTTTTTTGTTGTGCTACAGAATGCAGGCTGCTATGTTGCATCGCAGTACATCATGTATGTTGCATAGCAGCAAATACATTTTCCGAATTCGCACAATTTATAAAATAATTACGGCTTGATGGGAGAGTTTGTATTTGAATTGTATTGAAATGTTGTTTTCATTGGATTTTTTTATATTTTAAACTATTGAAATGTTCAAATTTTTTAAAACAATAATTATAAGACTTTTTACAACGTACTGTATTGAACTTTTATTTGGGAAAATGTTAAATATCTATGTTTTTATTGAGTTGCAATTAGGTAATGTGTCAAGTAATGTACTGTTAGTAACATTCCATGAGACAAAGAAGATTCTACCATCTGTATATTTTTGAAGTAAAAAAGAGCAGTACAAAAAAAATATCCAGTAAGAAAAGTCCAAATATAGTTTTTTTTTTTTTTGTAAATTTAATAAAAAGCAAATATTATAAACATGTTTAATAAGTAAAGAATACATTTGTATGTGTTTGTTGTTGTTTAAAAAGTTTGAGTTTTTTTCTTCTGTCCGAGTACGGTTACGATTTTGAATTTTTTTATTTTAGCATTACAAACAAACAGAACACTAACCCTAAAACTAACCCTAACCCTAAAACTAACCCTAAATCTAACCGTAACAACTTTTACTTTTATTACGATTATTATTTTTTAGTTAAACAACGACAAAAAAAAGTCGTAACACAAGTAAAAAAATATCTGATAGAAAATTGATAAAAAAAAAGCCGTAACACAATTTAAAAAGTATACGATATAAAAAACATGAATCAAATTGTAATTTGTTGATTTTATTTTACATTTATTATTATCATTTAAATTGTATACGTTAATAAAAAATAATATTTAAAAAAGACGATTTTGTTTTGTTTTTATTTTTACATTACAAAAAAGCACAGAAAAATTATTAAAATCAACGGCCTCTGAATGTTCATATTTTATAGTTTTAGTGTGAAAATGGTGCCACTCAATGGCATCTTTAGCTATAAGACAAGCACCTTATTTTTTATCTTGAATTAAATATTTATGTTTGTATGGTTTTATTAGCCAAGTTTAAATATAAGAATATTTGCTAGTTTTTGAGCCTACTCTTTTAAAGTCTAGATTAAATATGCTCTATGAATCCTTATTTGTATGTAATTATAATGACTATTATTCTCTATTTGCATCAATTAGTAATAGATCAGATATTATAACTCCATAAAGTATTAATGTCTGCTTTGAAGATGGGTTAAACAAATATTATTATTAAAATATTAATTTCAGTTTGCATTATTAATTTCTAATTGGTACATTATCTAATTATATCATATTTAAAATTTATCTAAGCAAATAGATCATTAATATTCACATTTAAAAATCTATGATATATATATATATATATACAGTTTATATTAATATATTAGCTGGATTAACTAGATTATTTGATAAATGTTTATAAAAAACAATTTAATTATAAAAAAGTGTGATTACAGCAAATCTAATAGTATAATATACAACAATAAAAAAGGACTACTACTGGTTCCTTTTAAAATTCAATGAAACTGTAAGCTTCAAAATAAATTTTATAGCTTAAAATGAATAATTTTTGTTGTGAAATTTTATTAAACTTAAATCAAAGATTTTTTATAATTTAACATCTAATATCTCAGTTTTGCCTTTTCCGATAACATTCATTCAAGATAACAATTTGAAGTTCAATTAATAACGCTGTCAGCTGTGATTTAAAAAAATGACTTCATTTTCAAGAGAAAATCCAATAAAAAAAATACTTAGATGGTGAATGGTCTTTTGGGAAATTATGGCTGCCTCCACAAGTTAATTAATTAACACTATAACAGAAAAAATAACATCTGAGATGTAGCTATTTGTTAACGAGAAATATCAATTTTTATTTTCCTTCTACATCTCAGCAGGTTTATTTTTTAAAATTGTTCTAATCGTATTATTTTAATCAATATGCGTAATAATACTTAAAAATATTCACAATTAATTTTATTATTTATTGATTGTTCAGTAATTAGTATTAATAATATTTAATATTTTAAAATAATAAATGCAAAACAAATAATTAAAAAAATATGTTTTATTAAAAGTGTAGGCGTACATTATATAAATAAGATTATTCTAAAATTTATTTAGCACCAGTTTCCTTTTATTGTTTAGTTCAATAGAAGAGAGGTTGATCCAAGAATTTAAATTTCATGAATCGCAGCTCAAACTGGTTTATTAAATGATTACATGATTTCTTAAGTGATAATCAATTTGATGATTTTAATTATTTGTTTTAATAAATTACATTAAGAAATAACATACCATAAGTTTAAACTGTTTTAAAAAAAAAAGGTGTCATTACTAGTTTTTATCTGCATGTGACAAACTTTCTGAAAAAAGTACATCAAACTGGAATGTATTTAATATTTATAAATACTGAGCTATTTCTAAAGATATATGTAAGAGATTGCGACTTAGTCCAACTGAAGAGTATTGGTTCAGCTTGAAATCTATCATGGATGTCGTTTGTCTTTTTTTCAGATGTCTTTATTCATATGTTCAAGAAAGCTATAGTTATATTATTACTTATGTAAATTAAACATTTATAACAATCAGAAAATATTAAAACAAATAGAAAATGAGAAAAAATCACGATTTTGATTCAATTGTGTTAAATGATGAGGTATTCATAGATCTTTAAAGGATTACAGAAATTTTAATTGCCATTGTGAGAAACAAATATATGAACAAAAAATACTTTGAAGTAGATCATTGTAATCCAGACTGGTTTCATGTTAGGGAATATATTTTAGAAAGGGTAGTCTATTGTTATATTATATATCTACTGTGTGTACTAAATATATAATGAAAAAGTTAGATTATATCAAGATTAATAATATAGATATAAATATAGAAGAAATAATAATTTTATATAGGATGTTCACAAGATACTAATAGCAAAATACAGAAGAAACTTTGGTGCCATTTTAGTAGACAGACTATGCCATTGTACACATTAGGGAGACACAGAAACCTCTATATACATCAAGCCTATAAAACTGTTCAAGCTATTTTATTTAATATATATTAAAAAATTTAAATTTCATTGGAAATTTTAAAACATCTAGAGATTTCATAGAAATAACTTATAAAACGGTTCCTAATATTTTATTTCCCAAAATAAATTAGTAAACTAATGGGAATTGTGGAAAAAATTTCTAAACTGTCTATTAAATGGTAATTAGCAAATATTAAATTCAAAACCCTATGGATATCATGTTAAAAGATAATAAATAAAAAGTTCAAAATCAGTATTTAAAGTTTACAAAATATTAACATTTAACAAAAAAAAAAGCACATATTACCATTAAAAAGAAAATATTGCATAAGTACCATTTCAAATTGAAGTGGCAAATATTTGCTTTACTGTTATTTCAATATATATTTACTACAATAAGAAAATAAATTAACAAATAAAATAGGACCCTAGAAACAAACAAGTACTTGTCAAATGTGTGTTGGCAAAATAAATTGCTAAACCAACACAAAAAAGGCAATATTATATTTTACTATACTTAGAAAATAAATTAATAAATAAATCATGGATTTTTTTATTACTTTGTGTGTCATTTCTTCACATGGTCTTAAAAAAATAAAATGGAGGGGAGAAATAATGAGTAGGGTTTACATTTAAAATAAATTAATAAATAAAACATAACATGAATACTATTTCAAACATTAATTTAAAATCTCCTCTTACCATCTCATATCACTGATACACATGACAACATACATGTAGAAAATATAAATATTCACCAATATACATATTTCATAATGAACCAGCACTCATTAGTTGGTCCAGATCATCATCTCTCACACATATATGTAATCAGTGCTTAGTTTATATTAAAACAGAAATCTTCATACTTTAATGGACAGGATTCAATCTACCCCAACCTCCATCTCTTCAGCCATCCATACCATTGAAAATCTTATGATAGAATGCTCAAACTCATGCTGATTCCAATATTATTGTTATGCTCATGTTGACCTCAAATCACTCTGACCCCTCATGTATAATACCTTAAATTTAAATATTTAAAAGAGATGTAGGCAGGATGCTGGTTTTGTGTAATCCCTATTCTATGTATTTAAATGGATAAAGTCTTATAGATGAGGGGTTAGAGTGACTAAAGGTCAACATGGGCATAACAATAATATTGGCATCAGCATGGGATTTGGGCAATCCATCATCAGATTTTCAATGGTATGGACACCTGAAGAGTTGGAGGTTGGGGTAGATTGAAGCTTATTCATCAAAGTATGAAGATTTGCTATCATAATATAAACTGAGCACTGATTATATATGTGTGTGGGAGATGATGACCTGGACCAACTGATAAAAGCTGGTTCAGCAAAAAATGCATATATCAGTGATTATTTATCTTTTCTCCATGTTTGTGGTCATGTGTATCAGTAGTATGAAATAGTATGGATAGTTGGAGGATGCTTGAAAGTCTATGCCTACATCTCCTATATCTATAATTAAATCTAGCTAATTCCTACTTAATAAGTAAGTTATCCTGTGAATGACATAGGAAGAAATAATTATTTTCATTATATATACTATGTATCATTAGAGATGCAAGTTTTTCTGCACTTGATGAGACCAGAAATCCTTATTTTCAGTATATATTATATATGTATCATTAGATACCAAATTTAATAAACATCATATTAGAATTCATTTAACTATATCACATCTTTCAGTATGTAAAATATATTAGTTATATTTATATAAGGTATTTTAAAATCATTAATAATGAATATCAACTTATAAATTTTACTTTATCAAATAAAATTTACAGGTTTTCTAACTTTGATTATATGAATTAGTCTTGGTTTCTTTAAAAATTTACAAATTAATTCTCATTGTTATAGTACAAAAGCATTTTTTATCATCTTAGCTCAATAAGATAAAAAACATATTTTTCCTATTTGCATGAAATTGTTCTCCCTGTAATGCAAAAGATTGTGGTAGGCATGGTTAAATTTAAATTGATATGCATTTATATAAGTTACTTATTGCATTTTTTTAAAAAAATTCAAGCCCCTGAAATATTAAAAACAGCTGTGCAAACAAGTAATTGTATGATTTTTTTTTGTTTTTTTATTTATTTCTATATTTTCTTTTGTTTGTTTGTTTATATATATATATATATATATATATATAATGCAATTTATCAACGTATTTATAATATACGTATCATGATTCCAAGTATATGATTATATATTAATTTTCACAGTAATAGTTTCTGAAAAAAACATGTAACTAATAGAAAAAAAATAGCAAGGAAAATGAGAAAAAGATATTGCTTTAGTATTGAAATTGTATTAATGTTAAAACTTCTAAAATTATGAACTTCCTCAATACTATGCATAAAATTAAAGGCAATCGCAAAAGATTCTTTTAAAAATTGTTTCTTTTTCTAATATTTTAGAAGAAAACGCTGTTAAACCAACATTTAATTTCTTGCAGAAGTGGAGACTACAGTCGGGGTCAGTTTTGTTCCCAATAGATCACAAATACAGACTTTAAGGCTGTGAATCACAGGATTAATTTTACTGCCCATTCGACTTAAGAAAATATTTATTTAGTTACTGGGAATTTTTTTTCCAAATTTATTATTGCATAGCAAGGACTTTTTCTACTGGCACATCATCATCAATATTATTTAATCTTTACACATACCCATCTGTAGAACAAAGTCACAGCAAGAAAAGGCTTAATCCAACCCAAAATCTGACCTGAAATTTATATATTTGCCCAAATACTCAGACCCACCTCAAACTTAATTCAGTATTTTTTTTTTATTTGATAATAATGTATTTTCATTATTATTTTTATCATTATTAATTTTAAGTTTATTTATTCGACTTTTATTTTGAACACATTATTTTAATTTATTTTATCTTTTCCAAAACATTTTAATTTTATATATTTATTTAAGTCATGCTCTGCTGTTTTTTACAGTCTTAGAAGTTGGGTTTGTCACAACAAGAAAGTAGACATAATTGAAGGTTTTGTCATTGGTTTTTACTTGTTTTGACATTTTCATAATTAAGTTTTTTTAATAATTTAATTTTTCATCATTTTTTTATTATTTTATTTTATTTAAGACTAACTGTAATCATTTGTTTATTCAAAATCCCTGGTCATTATTTACTTGGTCAAACTGGCAAATCCATCAGATTCCATATCTAGTTTTTATCTGGCAGTTCTTTAATATTTTTTTTATTTTCACTGAATAGCTAGCTACTCATACTGGGAGATTGTGAATCATCATGTCAGCTTTATTCTAGCCTTCTATGAGTGATATAAGAATCCATTCCAGTTCTCAAAAAGATTTTTATTCTTTTGGAACTATTGGAATATTGTATTTTTGGGCTACAAGCCCCACATTTATTCTATGGCTATAGCTTATGGCATTTGTAGCCAGCTCTAGTTTTGAATTTAAATTGCCTATCTTTTACATCATATGTAGGTCAAGAGCTGTTGAAAGCACTCAATAATTTTGCCTTTGTTCCACTGTTTTGTTTTCAGTATCTATGAATATTTGCTTGACATTGTGAAAGAAATTATGATGAACTATCCTAAAAATTTGTTGTTCAAATAGTGGGTTGACCAATAATGAATTCAGTGTCATTACTTGCTTTCTGAAGGAAGAAGTGAAAGTTTCACTAAGTCACAATTTTTTTGCAACACCTGGTGGATTAATATTTTCCTGATAATAAGCACTCCAATAACTAGCTAATATAGCTTTTTTTATATTCAGCAGAAGTGATGGGCTTGTAATATAAAAAATCCCTCCAAACTTGAGATTCCCCTTGTAAATTCTTATAAGCTATTGTGATCATGGCCTCTTCACCTAGATGATTTAAGATGAAATACTGCTTCAAGCTATTTAAATGTTCTGTTGGACATTCACCCTCCACCAGAAAATATTCAGATTTTTAAAAACTGATTTATGATTGTCAGATTATTTCTAACATACATGTTCACATTTGCTCTCAGCTAGTCAGTTTTTTTTTTACATCTGTTGGCATGTTTTTTTTTCAGCTAACATCTCTGCTTGCCAACTATGTTTGCTAAAATTTATTTTATTTATTTTTAAAATTAAAATATTAATTTTGACTTTAGTCTCATCAGTTATTTTGTTATTTTCTATATTGGTTTCCTCTACCACTTCTCGTACTAGCCCTATATTTACTTCATTTTCTATTTTATTTTTGTCTATTATTTCATAAGCCATCTCAATTTGATTTTTGACTTGCCTTTTAATCTCATTTATTTTTCTCATAACTTCTTTCATTTGATCATATTCCATTCTGATTTGATCTTTTAATTTTTCAAACATTTCAGTTTGCTCTTCTAATTTTTAGTTTGTTTTATTATTTCAGTTTTTATGCTCTTCGGTTATTTTTTTACCTTCTTCAGCTGCTTCTTTTTGTTTTTCAAGCATGCTGCTTATTATTGCTATGATTTTTCTCTTCTCTTATTTGTTCATAACTACCCTTTTATTTTTATTTTGTTGCTCCTCACTAGGAACATTCTTTATTTCATTATTTTTAGTTTTATTAAACTCTTCCTTGCTGGGAACATTTTCTATTTTCTTATTCTGAGCCTCCATTTTAGATCTATTTCTTATCATTTATGTTTTCTCAAAAAAAAACTTTTATTTTTTTATTTTATGATACCTTTTTGCTTATAATAATGTATTATATTCATAACCAATATGTTTACTAAAATTGTTTAATTTAATACTTTTATTTAATCACTTTACTAATTTCTTCTTTTATTTAATCTATAATTAAATATGTGTTCACTTGATTTTCCCTACTACATTTTCCCTAATACCAATTGTCTGCAGATTTCTAACTTTATGCCAGTGCCTACCTGCACTTATTTATCTATATCTACTATGTAAACATTTTTTTAATACAAACTATAATGTTTTAATAAACTAATCTCACTTATTTTTCTTTTCTAACATAGAAAGTTATCATTAATGCTGTTGCTCTATTCTGTCATAAATTTATTCACTATAATTTTTTTTTCTGTAAGCCAATTATTTATATTTCACATTTTTTTTAATTATTTGAATGAAACTTTGAGCTCCATGACACCATTTGTAACAGATTCCATCACATATAAAACTTTTTAGAAATTATTGTAAATGTAATTACTATTTTACTTATTAAATCATATTAATTTTTAATATGATTTTTAAGACCTCATTACTCAAGCAGAGGAGTAAATATGATTATACTCTTGGTCAGACCAAGATATGATTAAAATATTAAACTGATGGTCACTTTCCAGACTGAAGTACCTCTATCTGGCTGCATGAAATGTGAATCACCTTATCGGAATATTTATAAAGGGATGGCCTCTAGTTAACTAGACCAGACCCTAAGAAATAATGTAAACATGCTCCAAGCACTTGATCCATGATTAGCTATAAATAACATAAGATCAGCATCACAAAATATTTACATAAAATTATCTATTTACTCATAATTAAATTGACAGAGAGAGAAACATGCGATGGCATTAATAATTTACAAACACATTTATTAAATAATATAACATAATTAACCCTCTTACCATGCAGATTAAGACTCTCACACTTCAGCATTTTCTGACATTTTTCTTGGTCTCACAAATCAACATAAAATATATGATTAAATAATTATTACTTATTAGAAAATAATAAATTTGACTTCATTTGATAGGTATTTTTGTTTACTCCTGAAATTAAATTTAAATGTTCACATTTTGTTTTTGTAAACAATAAAAAAATGAGATTGTAGTCAAAATAAATAGATTACATGTCATAGTTTCTAGAAAAATATTTTCAGTTTACAAAATCAACAAAATATTTTTTATTTCTTATTATTATCCAAATGTAGAAGCTAGTGTTGTAAATTGCTTCAGGCCATATTTACATTCACTGCTAATATAACATTATATTTTTGAAAATAAAGTATTTCAAGTCAAAATAAGTTTTTAATAATTTATATTTCTTGATATCTAATAAATATAGTGTAAATTATTGTAAAACATATCTAAAACCATAATAAATTTGCAAATAAACATGTTTGTGGTAATTGGAACTATTTTCTTTAAACAATGTTGCAAAATGTCAAATGTTTACAGCCTTGGTGGTAGGCAATGGTTGAACATGTCAGGGTGGGGCTTATGTCTATTGTAACAGTGGAATTTTTGAATTTTCCATCATCAACCATAATATTTTTAGCAAAAATTTTATATAATAAAATATACCATTTTATATGCATTTTAACATATAATATTTAGAAAAAAATTTACCAGGGGCAAATTGGTCAAAAAATGAAATAATTCATGAGAAGTGATTCAGTTGTTGATAATGAATATTTAAAAACAAAGCAAAATATGAACATCTATAAAATATTATAATTTATACCAATCCTATTTAGATGTAGTTATTATTAATACTTATGAATATCTAAAGTTCTTTTCAAGATAAAGTTTAAAAGTTCATTACTCGTATTAAGAATTCAAAAATTCTATTAATGATATCAATGAATACAGTCTCTGGTTTTTCATATGGGTGATCATCCCAGTCTTCTGACCTAGTTAGATTCATGGTAGTGTATATTTTAGTAAAAATGAAGGTTTTTTTGTTCCATGTCCTTTGGCCTGTGTTTCCATTGAGTTGGTGTGGCAGATTCAAACATCAGAAAAAGGTAAGTCAGAGTAATATATCGCTGCATCTGTCTAATGCCACATAGGAGACAAGTGGAGAAAAAACAAACACCAGTTTTTGGATCTAGTCATGCATTTCTCTCTTGGCAGGATCGTAAAAAGATGTTTTTGTCATGCTGGACTTTATAGTTTTAGCTGCTTATAGATTTTGTTCACTGTAGCTGGTTGATGTTAGTTAACTCTCTGGTCAACTATATTATTTTTTTAACTGACTTCTATAAAATTCTTTGGAAAATTATGTGAATCATCTGAATCATCTCAATAGTTTGAATAGTCTCAATAACTGAAAAAACTGAATAATAACAATAGGAAATTTTAGCTTTTTATATTCTCTGACTCTACCCTTGCTCAAGTTTTCACCCACACTACCAATCCATTTGATCTTTATTTTTTATAGTACATTTTTTTATTCTTTTATTTTTCCATTTTAATTACATTAAAATTAGTCCCATAATGTTTATTTAATCAGTCTGGAATATTAATCTCCAGACCCCCATTAATCTTGTACAAATTGTTTCAATTCATTATAAACTTTTAATTAAAAAGTGATTTTAATCAAAAGTACTTTTGAAAGAATTTTCTAAAAATAGCAAACACACACACACACACACACAAAAAAAAAAATAAAAGAAAGATAAGTAATAATTAATAATTTTTAATCTATTTCCCAATATATTTTGTTTTTATTTTAACTTTTTGTTTATTTTTTTTATAACTATAATATATTGATGTATACTTGTAATTTTTTATTTTATTTTTAAAAAAATAAATAAATCATGCAACTCGTATATATGATATGTACACACACGTAATGTGTATATAAACACATTCTTATAATATATATATATATATATATATATATATATATATATATATATATATATATATATATATATATATATCATAATTTAAATACTTTATTATTTTTCCTACAATAATATTTAGCATATTAACGATGATTATTTCTTCTTCTATAGTCTTTTCAAAAATATTTTTATTCCACATGTAAAAATTTAATTTAAAAGCCATATCCTATCCTATTAAATTGCTAGCATTCTGTTAAAAAAGTCACCATTCATAAGATCTTATAAGGCTACTATGGTATAATAGGATATTACATCTATCATACTAATAATTTCCTGTTTTAATCTGTTTCAGTGACAGCATATTTTTCATGTCACATGCAGCGTAAATGAATTATTTCACATACATATCTGCTAATCAACTGAGTCAATGATGCCATAAATTATCATTAAATTGATATATTTTTAGAGAATGAATAAATATCATTACTAATTAATCTGAGTTGGTGAATTGAACACCAACATGCTGATAGCAAAAACTCAATATATATATAAAAACTCAATATATATATTGTAATGGAATAAGTATATGCCGTTACATTTCTTTGAAATAAAAGTGAAAAAAAATTATAAAATCACCCTCAAGTAGAAATATATGTATAAAAAAAGTAATAATTTTATTTGAATTAATATACATAATGCACAGATGGCAAACGTATATAATTCTTTAAAGTTAAAATCTAAAACAAGTTGTTAATTAGTTATTTTTAATTTTAGAATGGAAATGATTTTCTATATTGATGTAATTGCAAACATGCCCTTGGGCATAAAGACAGATAGGAGATAAATTAAAAAAATACTAGTGATAAAACTTTGAGTTCCCACTGTAAAAAAAGCTGACCAATAAAGATGAAAATAATAAATACATGGCCCACAAAGAAAAGTCAAGCCGTGTAAGATCGACCCTGGGATTTTCTGGTAAGATTTCGGAAAGATATAAAAAGAAAACTTTGAAGTTGGATTGGAGATTTTTTGATTGTTCTTGCTGATTGTGTTTTATTAAATATATTAATAAGTGTATTGAGAGGTCTAAAATGTAGGGGTCAGCAATAATTTATATTTCCTATGTTTGCAGCAGCTGAAGGGGTCTCCTGAGTATGATGGGACCAGAGAAACTGGCCAGCAAAGGACTGTCTCTCCGCATAGAACAATATAAAATGGAAATAACTTTGAATTCTACCATGCATCAAGGACTGCAAAAACGGATTTTACCCACAGCATTGGAAAGTATATTTTTTTTCTTTTAACTGAAGTGTGAACATTAATTACATAATGTGAACTTTTCAAGTATTTTAAATGTCACTTAACTTTTAAAAAAAATCTTTCTCTTATCTCACTAAAATTTTAAATTATTTATTGTATTTTATGTATGTGTTTGATATCATTTCCATTCACATAAATTTTGTTTAAATTAATAATTAAAAAAGATAAGTGTAAATGGCTGCATAGATTCATAAGATTGTTTAGTTTAAGTGCGTTAATGTTTGGGCTAATAGTTTTGCAGTTGGATCAGTGCTGGTGGATAGATGTATGAATGCTTTATGTCAATGTAATTTGAGTAGGTTGCATTGGATATTCATACCCTTGTACCAGATTAGCACACCCTCTGAACATATGACCAAAAAGAATAGTCATAATATTGTCAATGGTCATAGATGTGTTTCCTATGCTATCGATTTTCTTACACTCTGACTGGAACAGTAAGCCAGGAAAAACCACTGTTCTCATTTTTCAGAGCAACTTCTATATATATAAACAATGAGGATTGCCAATTTCTCAGCAAGCATTGTGATAAATGCTTAGCCAAAGAAAGCATTTAAAATATCTCTGTCAGAACTCCCCCCCCAACCCTTGACCATGGTTTCATGCTTTGGCACTCCTCACAGAGGTGTCGGGATAAGTTCAGACACTAGATCTAAAAATACCAACCCAAAGCTAGCATTTAACTAAAATTTATCTATTGAGTGGAAAATCTGAAATGTTCAGACACCTACATGTCTTCAAACCCAGCTATCCAACTCAAATAGCTATATGGGGCTAATAGATCTTCAGACATATCATATATTAGTAGTCTTAGCAATATAACATTGCATAAGACTAAGACAGAGACTATAAATACTCAAAATAAGAATCATAGATCACATGACCCTATTCTTTTAAGCTTGTAAGTTATAAACAGTGAAGATTACCAATTCCTCAACAAGCTTTGTGATAAATGCTTAGCCAGAGAAAACATTTAAAATATCTCTGTCAGGAACCCCTCCCCAAACCACTGCCCATGGTTTCATGCTTTGGCACTCGTCAGAGAGGTGTTAGGGTAGGTTCAGACAATAGATCTAAAAATACCAACCCAAAGCTAGCATTTAAGATCTATCAGCCCCATATAGCTATTTAAGCTGGGTTTGAAGACATGTAGGTGTCTGAAAATTTCAGATTTTCTACTCAATAGATAAATTTTAGCTAAATGCTAGCTTTGGGATAATATTTTAGATCTAGTGTCTGAACCTACCCTGACACATCTCTGAGGAGTGACAAAGCACGAAAGCATGGTCAGGGATTTGGGGAGAGGCTCCTGAGAGAGATAATTTAAATGCTTTCTCTGGCTAAGCATTTATCACAAAGCTTGTTGAGAAATTGGCAATCCTTATTGTTTATAACTTACAAGCTTAAGAGAATAGGGTCATGTGACCTATGACTCTTATTCCTACATATATATTTTCAAATATTTTTATTCTTGTATCATGGAAAAGATTCTCATTCCTTCCCACCATGATTCTGATGAAAATTCCTGTTAGCATGATTGTGTTATGCTAATAATCTCATTTTGCATTGGTCACATTGTAGCCTAGGATTAAAAAGGATTGGATTGGTTATATGCATAACCTATGTAGCAAATTCACGCTTATTAAAATTGTGTTTAAATCTATTAAATGCTTCAATCTGTGGATATAATCTAAGTTAAATATGTTTGCTAGTTAATTTAATTTTCAGAATTTTCTTTTAATATGTGTGTGCATTATAATAAAATGTTTTGTTGAATTACTTTTGGCAGTAAATTATTTTATATATTTTATTAATATTTAAAATTAAGAATCAGAAATTTGAACATTCAGTATGATACTTTAAGCTCAGCTTCTCCCTGAGCTAGTAACTGGTACTTTCAGTTCAATAAAAAAAGTAACCTCTCCTGTGTGTATTTGCCTACTGTATGAATTTTCCAGGTTTGACCATTATAATATATATATATATATATATATATATATATATATATATATATATATATATATATATATATATGTGTGTGTGTGTGTGTGTGTGTGTGTATTCTGAATACTTAACTACATCATGCTCAATCTCATTCTTTATCTCACACTCAATCTCATTACTATTTGATATGTAAATGTTTTTTTTTAAAGTTAACATTTAAAATGGTGGATGCTATTTCATTGAAATGCTATGTCAAGAATATAAAAAATCCACGATTTAACCCAAAAACTACTTTATATATATATATATATATAAGAATCCCCTGATTGCAGACTCAGGCTGCTACTTGATGACAAGTTTTTATTTAGGTACTTACAACTGCAGATCACTTTCAAGTGAAGGAAGATTGCAAGATTTAGAAGAACTGTCTTATATTAAATGGGACATTATTGGACTTTGTGAAGTTAGAAGAAAAAAACAATTGATTTAAAAAGTGGACATATACTCTACTATAAAGGCATAAATATTGGAAATACAAGTGGAGTAGGATTCATTATAAAGAAAAAAATGGAAGAATAACATTGTGGAGATTGATGGTGTCTCAGACAGATTAGCAAGATTAGTTTTATAACTTAATAGCAGATACCAAATGCATATAATTCAGGTTTATGCCCCAACAAGTTCTCATAGTGATGAAGTTATACAAGATTTTTATATGGATGTACAAAAGGCTTTTGATCAGAGTAAATGACATTTTAAAATTGTTATGGGAGACTTTAATGCTAGAATTGGTAAACAAATGAAAGATGAAAATTCTGTAGGAAGGTTTGGTTATGGTAATAGAAATTAGAAAGGACATAGACTTGTGGAGTTTGCAGAAAAATAAAAACTTTATATTATGAATTCTTTTTTGAGAAAAAATGTTAAAAGGAAATGGACATGGAAGCATCCAAATGAAGGTACAGCAGAATTGGATTATATTTTGACTAACTGAAAATACATATTTCAAGATTGTAATGTTCTTAATAATTTTAACACAGGAAGTGATCACCGATTAGTAAGATGAAAGATACATGTTAATGCAAAACTAGAGAGACAAAAATTATTAAGAAAACAATATTTACAGTTGATATTCCTAATCTTCAGAAACATTATAATGAATTTAAATTAGAACTTCCAAATCGGTTTCAAGTATTAGTAGATTTTGAACATGATTCAGATTTGAATGACATTAATAGGAAAATAAGTGATACACTTTTGAAAACTGCAACAAAGATAGCTGGTAGAAAAAAGCAGCAATTGACCAGTAAAATTTCTACTGAGACTAGAGAATTTATGAAGAAAAGAAGGAATATGAGGATATACAACAACGATGCATTAAAAAAGATTGAATATCTCAAATTTTGTAAAATGGTGTGGAAAAGAGTTGAAAATGATATAAGAAAGTATAATTGTGAACTAGCAAGGAAAGCTGTAGAAGATAAGAAAAGTCTAAAGAGTGTAAAACAACATCTTGGTATTTGTAAGAAATTTATATCTGCAATAAAAAAAAAGATGACATTATTACTCAAAAGAGAGATGACATCATAAAATGTGTAGAAGACTTCTATCAATAATTATATAGTAATAAAGAACAAGTGCCTCCCAAACATATATCTTCTGAATTGCCCAGAATTTTGTATGAGGAAGTGAGACATGCAATTAAATTTATGAAGAAAGGGTAGGATCCAGGTAATGATGGAATTGTAATTGATATATTAAAAGAAGCAAGTGAAGAAATAGAAATTTTTTTAGCAAAGTTATATACCAAATGTCTAAATGATAAATATGTACCAGATGATTGGAAGAATGCAGTATTAATATTAATATTTAAAAAAGGTGATAAAGAAGACATTAGAAATTACAGGCCTGTCAGTCTTTTATCAGTTTTATACAAAAATTTTACTAAGATAATTACAACTTGTCTACAGAAAACACTGGATTTCCACCAACCAAGAGAACAAGCTGGATCTAAAAGTGGTTTTAGTACAGTAGATCATATCCAGGTATTGAGAGAAATTATAGAAAGGACAAATGAATATGAGTTGCCATTATGCTTAGGATTTGTAGACTATGAAAAGGCATTTGATTCTATAAACATTTCTTCAGTGATTAAAGCATTGGATCATCAAGGTGTAGATCCAGGATATTATCATATTTTGAAGAATATTATTAAAAATGCAACAGCAACAATTAGATTACGTAATGATAGTAGGAAAATCAACATTGAAAAGGGTGTAAGACAGGGTGACTCCATATCTCCAAAACGTTTTACAGCAGTGCTGCACGAAGTATTTTGTGGATTAAAATGGGAAGCTAAAGGAGTGAAAGTAAATGGAGATTATTTAAGTCATTTAGATTTTGCAGATGATGTAGTTGTTTTTTCAAATAATACATTAGAGCTACAGAAAATGTTGCAGGAGTTATCAGATGAAAGTAGGAAAGTAGGACTAAAGATAAATGTTAAAAAGACTAAAATAATGTTTAATAGATTTCTTCAAAATATGAAAATGAACATTGATTATGATGAGTTAGAAGAAGTTAACAGTTACAAATACCTTGGTCAGATTATTAATACAGATTGAAATATAATGGATAAAATTAATCATAGATTTAAACTTTGTTGGAGTGCTTTTGGTAGAAATAACTTGATACAAAAGAAAATATTAGCTATGTGTTTGAAAAGGAAGGTTTTTAATAAATGTGTTTTGCCAGTTCTTACTTATGGATCTGAAACTTGGACATTTAATAGAAGAGCAATACAGAGACTTCAGACCATTCAAAGAAGTATGGGGAGATGCATGTTGGGAGTAACAAGAAGAGATCGAAAATGCAATGTATGGGTAAGACAACAAACAGGTGTTACTGACCTCATTGAAAAAATTAAAAGACTGAAGTGGAGTTGGGCTGAACATATTGTTAGAAGAGATGATAACAGATGGACAATTGAAATTTTAAACTGCATTCCAAGAGATTGTAAAAGACACAGAAGCAGATCACATGTGAGATGGATGGATGAAATAAGAAAGTGTGCAGGGGTGATGTAGAGAAGAGAAGCTAAGGATAGGAAAAGATGGATTGAACTTGGGACAGATCTTCATCCTGCACTGGATTGTTAATGGTTGATGATATATATATATATATATATATATATATATATATATAGACACATACATACATACACCCACAATAATAATAAAAATTTCATTAATTGGTGAATGTATACACAATAATAATGAATTGTTCATAATGGTGAAGGTGTTAGTGTTAAATAGATGGTAAGCCATTGGACATTATTATAACTAAATGTGTTTTTTTCAACATAATTAGGGACATTAAATTAACAATAGCTCCATTTGGCCAAATTTAGCTTTAAAAATGATCTAAATATGTTAATAAAATGCTTATTTTTTAATTATTTGTATATCAGGATTATAATATCATTAAAGCATGGAATTTTCTTAACAAATGTATTATTGATAAGTACATCTAATTCTTGGATTACCTAAAAAGAATAATCATTGCTAGATTTTCCGACAATGTTGTTTTATTAGAGGTTTGAATAGGTTGGAAACATGTGGCACGATCTATTCACAGAAAATAGATTAAAATATAGATTTCAGAAGGCAGAATTCAATGACTGATAAGAAGAATTAAAAATAATTTGTGAATTAAATTGTAAAAAATAATACAGATCTTCACTAATAATGGTCACTTTAGAGCTTTGTTTATGCAATGAAATCAACATATGCATCTGAGAAATAATATCCCCAACCTATACAATCCAGAAAATGGGGATATTATGTGATGATAATGATATTTTGAACAGATACAGGTATTTTAATCAACTTCTAAATAATGATAAGAGAATTTAAATGACAACTTTTAATTTATCCATTTCATTTACTCATAAAATAGTTCATTATAATCTTAAAAATGAAAATTCTGCAATTCCCAATGAAATATGTATGGATGTTTTGAAATATGATGATTGTGATATATTACATTAGCACCAAAAATATTGCATTTTTTAAATATATACGAACAAATGAAGTCATGCCATGGAAACTCATGGATACTTTTAATATTGTAATTTTTATAATAATTATTATGAAGTCTTATTATTTTCCATTACAGCAAGGGTACTTTGAGTAATTTTGTTGAGTAATTTGTTTCCAGTCATAGATAAATGATTACCAAAGACTTAATGTTGTTATTGAGAATCAAATTCTTTATGAACATATATTTGTTGCCAGAAAATGACAAAAAAGTAACAGAAACAGACATCTAAATTATAATGCACTTAATCCAGTTAATAGCACAAATTTATGGAAGTGTCTGCAATTAGTTGTTTGTCCACCAAAATTTATTCATATTATACAACTTCTATATGATGAAATGAGAAAAATATTATTACTATAGATGGGTAATCAAGTATTTGAAATGGAAATTGTGGTTTAATGTGAATGTGTTCTTGTTCCAATGTTGTTTTCTATATTTATGACAGTACTCTTGGTAATTGTTTATAAGTTGTGTTATAAAACAAGGATGAAGATTTGGTACAGGTTTGGTGGTGAAATTTTCAGTATGAAATTAAACTTCTTGAAATCTAGATATATAGCATGCTGATGTTTAAGCTATTTTTTCAATTCATAAGTCCACTTACATTAAGTACTTAAATTTTTCATTACAACATATAAAGTTTTTCAATTTATGATTTAATTAGTGCTCAAAACTCATGATTTTATAATCCAGTAATGAAACAAAAATCCTCAGAAAATTTTAGCCTAGATAGTTATCAACATGAAAAAGTAAACCAGTTTCAATTCACTGATAGATTTATAAGTAGAAAATGGACTTAAATGTTGAGGCACAACATAGATTGCAATGGGTTATGCTATTTATTTTAACATTTCATTACAGTAAAAAATAATACTGTGACAAAGATAACTGTATATAGAGCTGTTATTTTATCTAACAAATTGTATATGAGACTTAAACATGTATTATCACAATGTAAAGAATCATAAAAGTTTCTTTAAGAGCACAATATCAACTTTAAAAATACAATGGCAAGATCATAAAACCAATAATGTTTTTTTTTTTAATTTATTGAATGCACTGCTATAGAATCCATTATTGTTAATCACATCTTTATCAGATTGGCCATGTAATCCTAATGAACAATGCACAATGCAAGAATAATGTAAGACTAAGGAACAATGCAAGAATGGTGAACCTGAGCATGGTTGCTGTGGGAGAGAGATCTATTTCCACTATAAGTATTATCTCAAAGACATTCTGAAGAAATGCAATGTTGATTATTTCCATTGAAAAGATATGAAAAATAACAGACTACATTGGAAAGCTAATATTTAAAAAAAGTTTTCTGAGAAAGAAATTATAAGACAATATTGTAAAACATCATGTAAACAAAAAATGGAACAGCATGTTCTATATCTGGTTGTATTTCCGTTTGTAAAATTTGTTTGATAGATAATACATAAATCAATTCTATTGCAGTTTTTTTCTCATCTTTTTTTTTTTATTAGAATGGTTATATTTGTGTATGAGTGGCTGCTTACTATTATTAATAAATGTATATACAAAGTCAGGTGATAATCACTATGTATATTTAATTAATGGATGAACTGTAGAAAGAACCTTTCTATTAGCTGTAAGAAGTCCTGTTGATTCTGCTGTGAGACCTTAAGAAATCAAGCAAAGGAAATTTCTCATGGTCATTCTACACATATTTTAATATTGCAGCTGTTACATTTGATTTAAAAAATATATATGTACTTTATTACAAGGGCACAAATATTGGAAACACAAGTGTTGTGGACAAGATTATAAATTATTAATAACAGACTATACTAAATGCTGATAATTCTCATTGTGATAAAGAAATAGAAGGATTTTGTACACTTTAAAACCTTTAAAATTGTATAAGTGACTTTAATGCTAGAATTGGTAAAATATTAAAAAATTAAAGAGTTATGGGTATATTTGGTTATGGTGATGAATATAAGTAAAACATATATTTATTGAATTAATGAGGGAAAATTATATTATGATTTCTTTTTTAAGAAAAATGCTGCATCCACAAAAAGGTTCAGAAAAATTGAAAAAGTTTTTGATGAACGTAAAATATTTTGAATATAGTAATGTTCTTAATAGATTCAATATAGGAAATGATTATAGATTAGCCAGGTATGTAATAATGCAATACTAGAATGACAAATACTATTAAAATACCTACATTAACATTTTATATTTTTATTTTAAGTAAAAAAATTGATTAAACAAATTTCTAAATGTGTACATGAAATATTTACAAATTAGTTTTGATTCACTTTATTCATTACCACAAATTTTTCAATCTTGTCCCCAAAGCACCACAAGGCAAATCTATAAGACTCTCATTGTTAAAACGTTAATATCATTTTCCTTATTAAATCCTACAGTTAAACCATACAAATTATGATCCTAGTTTAAACATGGAACCTTTATTCTCTCTTGAGAAATCATTTATTTTACCTCTCTACATACTTTTATTGTCTCTTTCTATTTTTCTGTGTCTACTTTTACTCCCATATTTCACAAGTAATCACCTCCCCATACTAATTCCATAACCTTCTCAGGCCAGTATTTCAAACATCTAGAAAAATAATTGTCTCAATCATTGTCAAGTTTCTTCAACCAATTAATTTTTTTTTATTATCAAAGATTAAAGAATACTGAATTGTCCATATAGTTTTCAATGTATGTATTATCACCATTGCATTATGTGGTTTGAATTTTATTACATTTTGCTTAAGTAATATTTTCAGATTTATCATCGGGGTGTGTAAAACTCTGTATCTTAGCCTCCCACAAGCACTGCATTCTTCTAGTAAGTGTTGAAATGTTTCACATTTATTGTTACAAAATGAACAAGTTTCCTCTAAGCTCATTCCCAATCTTTTATTAATATATATTATGATCAGTAAAATTCTATTGAACAACTTGAATATGAATTTCATATGTATCTGCAGTGTATAAACTGAATGGAATTTAACTAGGATCCCTTTCATTGAGCAATTTATTCATAAATTTTTATAAGGTTTTACTCCCCTTCTTATGTCTTTATATCTAATGTCTTCCAAACTTTGCACATTTAGATCATCTTGTATATCTTTATATGCAATAAACATATCTACCAAAAAGATATTTTCTCCACTCCTATTTCACTATATACTTTTATATCCCTTGATGGTGGACTAAAGTATTGATTCTGAAGCAGTCAATTTTAGCTTAAGATTGAACTTCATGTTTCCACCTACTAACCTGTATTCAAACCCTATATCCCATTCTGCTCCTTTTGTTGTGTATGTATATATTTGAGATGCATGCCTAAGTTATAAAATTTTAATGTTTCAATAACATTTTTTAAAAATTATTATTAATTCTTTTTTTATTAATTATTAGTTTTTTTTATTAAAGTATTAAAGGTGCAGCTCATATATATATATATATATATATATAGGAGCAAAAACTTACTAACAAAATATTGATTTTTTTTTGTAAATATTTTGTTATACGTCATTTTTTAAACTTTTTCTTTTTAAATTGCTTATTTTCCTTTTAAACTGTATATGTTGTGAAATCCAAGATGGATGATGCTACCGTTATTGTCCAAAAATAATTAAAGAATTGGAAACATTATTGTTTTAATCTGGGGAATGTATTTTTAATTAAAGTTTTTAGTTAAAATGAGATTAAGATTAAAGATTTTCTTTTGTTATAAACATTTTTGTCAAATCTATTTCTAATCTGGAAATAGATTTGAAGTTATTTTTGGATGTTATCTTACTGTTGCATTTTGAAAAACAATCAATAAAGAAAAAGTAAGAATTTTAAGCTCAAAGATTAGATTTTAAGCTAAAAGCTAAGTAATTAAAAGCATTCCAGAAATACCTGAGCAGACTATAAAATGGTAGTATTTTAAATCATCAACATATTAGCTATTATTGAGACAACAGATTAGCTACTATTGAAAGAACTGCAGTGAACCTAATCCAAGCTGGTTTAAAATGTAAGCATAGAAAGCTCATCACCTTTCTGATTCATGAGGGTTATCTGCTGCCACAATGTCATTATGCTCCTGTGAAATGAAGTAAAAGCCTGATGGAGAACTTTATAATGCTGAATAAAAAGCTTGCTGTCACATAAGAACTGCCATGCATGAGATGGACTTTTTAATATGGACTCTTAAAATAGTGCAAGGTAAATTTTCAAGCCACAAGTAAAACTAGTCTAACTAATCTTAAACTCTACTATCCATTTTTCCTAATGTATAATTTAATTTTGTAACTTTTCTAATATGTAATTGCTCTCAAATAATTTCTATAAATTTAATTCTCTCTCATATGCTCTAACTTTTTTTAACTCTGATGTAGTCATGTATTTATATGTATGTTTTTATTATTAATATGCCAGTCTCAAGCAATCTGATGAGTTGAATTTTTTAAAATCTCTTTTTTTAAGTAAACATTCATGAATTGAGATTATTAACATTCCCTTAAAACATAAAGCATTATTAATTAATACACTCACCAGATTGTTTTACAAGTCAACATTTTATTTATGTTTTAGTATAAAAAAATATATTTGTTTAAATCTGGATTCTCTACCCAGGGTGAATCTAGAACTCAAGCTAATTAACACTTTGAAACCTTATTTATTTTATAAGTGTTATTCAATTCTGAAAAGGGACCGATTATTTGTTTTCTACATAACTGCTAGTTTTTTATTTACTTTTAAAATATCATAAGCTTAAATATTCTCAACTGTTGTAAAATCCATGAAGGTGGGATTGAATAATTTTAAATAGTAGAAAAGGGAAAGGGGTGAATCTTAATATTTCTTTTAATAGGTAAAATCTTAATGTATTCTTAATGTATATTTTATTTAGGGAAATCTCTCTCTCTCTCTCTCTCTCTCTCTCTCTCTCTCTCTCTCTCTATATATATATATATATATATATATATATATATATATATATATATATATATATATATATATATATATATATATATATATATATATATATATAAAATATATATATATAACTGCATATCATATTATCTGTATAAATTATGGCATTCAAACTAGGGCATTTATTTTTAAAGCAGTAAATCTTATTCAATGTCATTAGTGACATTCATCATTACTGTGTTATTGACATTTGGCCTTATTTTCATGATTATATATATGTGCTTTATAATATGGGGGTTACAACAAGTTCAAACCCATAGATATATTTCTCAAGCCTTGTTCTGAGAATAGTTGACTTTCCCAGAACCATTTATTTCAGATAAAAGGCCTCTGGTGGTGATTTCCTAAGTCTGGCACATGCTATGCCTATCCACTTTCTTTATAAAAAAAGGTCCTGCATGTCAGCAATGTCCATGGCATGCCTATCTACTTCATTCTCATCCAGAAGCATGACCATTTCCCATTATTTCTTGGTTATTATATCAGCACCACAAACTTCTTCGCATTATTATTTATTTAATGCTCTAATATTAAAATTGTGCTCTGCTTAAAAATATATATAAATGCCAACTATTACTAGTTGTATTAATTAAATTTATTTCAATCTTATACAATCCCACCACCATGACTTATTTCTGTATTTAAGAGTATCTATATGCCTTGGGGAAAATAAAGTGTTCTTCTTACCAGCGCTAATTAACAGAATTTTCATTAAGTATTTTTGTCATATAATCAAAAATGTTTTTCAAATGTATTTTATTTTCATGACTGTAATGGCATGAAAATAGTTTATATTATATCTGTAATGAATCCCAGAATGCTCTCTGAAGTAATAATTTTAGTCACCATGTTTCAGAACCATATATAAAAGCGTTAATAGCAATTTTATGTAAATTCTTTCTAATAGTCGATTGGCATTTTAATATTGGACCCACCAAAGATGTGTGTTTATTTATAATATATTATTTAGCTAATAAAGAGCTTATAAGAAATAATATTGTGAATGACACTATGTAATCATCTATTGCTTGCTCATTCATGCACACACTAATGTATGAAATCAATTTATAAATGTATGTAAATAATTTGTCATTATATTAAGGTAATATTTATTGCTTAACTTGTTTGAGTAGTTCGAATTCCTCTTTCTCCACTTCCACACATACAGCTATGTGTGTATGTATTTTAGTTAAGTCATAGTTAATAGATGTCTCATTGTCTTCTCCAATTTGCTAGTGGGCCAGATTAAAATTAATTCTCATGTGCCATCACTATTATGTTATTCATTAGGTGTTAAATCTGGGGCTTAGATAGTGGATTCGAATTCAGACTGGTCCCTGACCTAAATCTTGGGCTGGACTGGGTTTGAAGTACATTTTGTGAGTTTGAGCTCATGTTAGATGGATAAACATGTTTTGATTAGTACAATCTTTCATAACATTTAAATATGTTCTTGAAGTTATAAAATTTACATATAGTTTTGGATCAATTAAGTTAAACCCTCCCTTATTATTACCATTGATAGTAATCTAGATTTCTTCACCCAGATAAATTTTTTAGCCAACTGGTTTGTACTACTAATTGCTTTGTTATATAGTTTTAAGAACCTCTGTTGCACTTGCATTGAACACTTGAGTTCTTGTCACTTCATAAAGTTTGAACAATGTGAAGTTATTAATCCTCTTTTCTATTTTTTTTTTGTAATTAGTTGATTTAAGTGACCATTCATATGTGTCTTTAACATATAGAATGGCAATCCAAGAAATGACTTTGGCTGAGCTATAAATTCAGATGGTATATGTTTACCAATTGCCATGATGCTGATTTGTTAGATTGAACTACTGAACCTGTAACTTCTTGAAACTTTTTAGGACATTCATCACTACATTAATATAACTATTTTCTATTATTATTATAATGTCATCAATAAAGGCAGTGACTCCTATTGTGACACCCAAATATAATATATAAATCCCATTAACCAATGTCTTCAATCCTTTAATCATCAGGTCTACATAAATTGCAAATAAGAATGCTGCCAATGGAGACCCTTAGGGAATACCTTTCACTGGGATGAAGAATTTAAATCTGTGCATATAATTTTTATAGGACATTCTACTATTTCTAATGTAATTCACTATAGCATTCAATAGGTATTTGTCTTCTTGAATCAGATTGTTCAGGGCTTGTATGAGATATGACCAATTAACTAGGTCAAACCCTGATTTAAAATCAATTTGCATTGCAAAGTACTGTGTTAGCTTAAGTTTCTTTGCATACTTTATTGCTTTTTTGTATTCTTAGAGTTGCATTTATGGCTCTTTTTTCCTTAACAGCATGATGCACTGATGATATTTTATCTCTAACCAAGTTATTTATTTTTTAAGTAGTATTCTAGCCAAGATTCTTGAATTAATATCCTCTATAGATATGTTTCTTAGGTCTTCAAAAGTTGGGATTTGTTTTGATTTGTCTTTTTAATGCTAAAAATTATTCTGCTGTTTATGTAAGGCCATTTAATACTTTCATTGCACATCTGATTGAAAAATTTTGACATTGCACCTGCTAATACATAATTGATCTATTTGTAGACTGAGGCTGATACAGAATCATTTGCCATTGTAGTCTTTAACTTCAACCTATTAATTTTGTTGATTATTTCTTGAACTGATATATATATATATATATATTATATATATATATATATATATATATATATATATATATATATATATATATATATATATATATATATATATATATATATATATATATATATATATATATATTCCTTTGTATTTTCTATAGCCACTCTCACATATTTATCATTCCCTGCTACTGGACAGCTGAACTTCATTTTTAGCTTTTCAACCATGTATTTATCAACCTTGTCTCCATGTTTTAATGTGTGATTCATTCCAAGAATCAATTTCCATAGTCTTAATGTATAAGTTTTTTGTTGTATCAGATTTTATATGTTATTGTATTCAACTTGCAGTTTATTGATCAATTCATGATTAAGAATTATGCCAGAAATATTCTGTAATGTCTTATGAAACTCATGGATCCTATTTTTTATTTGGTTCTGAGATGATTTACTATCCTCACTCTGATAGCATAAGTCTGATATGTATTTCTTTATTTTATACCACCTAATGCATGGGGGTAGTTTTATAAATCTTGTGTAATAGTTTGTAACAATTACAATGTTTGATAATTGATCAACTGAAAATATGATTTGGCTCTTTTAATATTTTTTTACTGTGTATGAATTTATTTTTTGTTTCTTACATAATGCCATAAATGATATGTTAATAATAGAATCATTAACTTCACTTGCCAAAATAAAAAATAAATATATTAGTAAAGTGCATCTACTTCTGAAAAATGTGTAAGAATCATTTACGTATTTTATTTGTAGTGGATATAGTAACACATCCCTCAACTTGTGTTCTAAGGCTTTAGGAATGTTTGGGTATGAACAATTAAAATCACCACCCATTATCACAATACCTGGCTTTTGCATCACTTTGTTCTGTACACTATGACTAATCTTTGAAATGTCATTGCACCTTGCTATAGAATATACCACAATCAAATAATGTAGCTCGTTATAAATGATAAATGACAGAACTATGTGATTTTTTTTATAAATCTATAAATTGTATTTTTCATATTCCCAAGTGAATATTTATTAATACTGCTATTATCTGTGACGATCTAACATTGGGTTTGAACAGAAATATATTATTTTTGATAGTTTTTCTATAGTCCATAGAAGAGTATTATCACTTATCTTAGTCTCTGATAAAATTATCGTTTCATATTTTTGAGTTGCAATATAATTTAATATATTCTCTGATTTACCTTGACCATTCATTCCTCATATATTAATTGATAGTATATTAAGTGATTTAACATAATAGGAATCTCATTATTTCTCTTTAAACTCTCAATTGTCCGATTAAGATTACAAAAGATTTGTAATCTTTTACATTTAACATTAGTGTTATCATTGTTGGTTTCAATTATCTCCTATATTTTTATTATCTTTTTATTCATTGGGAAGTATTTCTATTTCCTTTGGGAGATCCATATTTACTACATTTACATCCATATCTATACCTGATCTTGTCTCATCTATAATGTTATTAGGACAATCTGGTGCTGATTCTATTTCAACTGACATTGCTTCAGTAATAATTAAGTTCAGCTCATTATTTTGCTTAATATCTGTTTCATATTTATACAACTTATCATCTTCTCTCTCATTGTTCACTATATTTTCTCATGACTTAACATTCCTAGTATTACTTAAGTGATTCATTCTGATAAATTTAATGCACTTAATGCAATTTCCGGTTTCACATACTGCCACTATGTGACCAACTCTGTTGCATCTAAAGCATAGAAATGGTCTACCCCTTAATATTATAGAAATTTGGCATTTGATCGTTTATTATCTTATGTGATAACTGTTATTTCTCTTTTTACTTTCATTATATCCTTCCATGAATTTGTAGGAATTTTGAAAGCTATGCTTGGCATCAATTCTCTTTCCATATCTATCACCTCAGCATAATTATCCACTTGAGATTTGAAGTATTCTTCATTGAAGCTGGGTGGTGTGTGCAATATTTTTCCATATATCAAAGGGTTTGGCTCCTTTCCTACATAGTAAATTTTTCATCCTTGCATTTCTTTAATTAAATTTTCCCCTCATTCTTTTTGATCCTTATTAAAGTATTCGAGAGACATGAACCCTCTAGCAGAAAAAAATTCTGTATACACCTGGGTCTCATTTCATGCAATAGATAGGTTCCTCAGAAAACATGTGCCAATGAAATCATGCAAAAAAAGACATAACTTACATTTAAAAAGGGGGGGATGTGGTCTGTGATTTTTCAAAATTTATGTAAAAGCAAAGCACCAATGTAAAATTACTTTAAAATTCATGCAAAAAAAAAATAAGGAAATAAAATATGACTAATAAAAAATTTCAAATTTGAAAAAAATTGATACAAGACAAACTTTTTTTAACTATAATATTTAATTTTATTCAAAATAATATATTTTATGAATAATTTACAATACAGTAATTTACATTTTTATACACATTTTAATTATTATAGCTATTTGCTGAAAAACACATTTGTTTGCAAACAACTAGCACCAACTTCACACTCATGTTGTGTCAATGGTTTTCTGGTGACAACGTAATTAGTAATTAATCTTTGAGACGATGATTTTATTAATTGTTTATGAAACTAACAACTAAAAATTAAATTCTTATATTTGTCTTTAATTTTCAATAGTGGTTAAAAATCAAATTTCACATCACATTAATTTCAAGTCGTCGTAATTTTTAAATTGTTAATTACAATTAAAAATCAGATTTTAATTGTCAAAATTAATTGTGCCCCCTGCTATTACTGACCTTTTAAAAATAAACTTGTGGACACTAAATGATTAATAATTGATTATGTTCTGTTTTAAAAAGCAAAAACAGAATGTGATTTAAAATGCAAAATTAACACACACAATGTTTGAACAAATTTACATTATAATCTTGTAAAATTTAATGTGTGTATACATAAAATGTGGAAATCATGATTTTAATTTCATTATTGCATAAAATCTTACTATTATAAAGAACTGAAAATATTGAAATTACTAAGATGAAAGTCGAATTCCAATAATGAGCTATTACTTTCTATATAACGTAAGTGTGCAAAATTTATTATTTAAAGTATTAGCTCATTATCGGAGTTCGACTTCTGGTGAAAGAGGAATCACATAACTTCAAAATTGTGTTAAATAATTCCACATAAAAAGAGATGGAGGTATATTTAATTGTGTATATTAAGCCATTAGTATCAAGTATCTTCAAATAATCGTGTTGATCTAGATTTTCCAAAATGTGTTCACCTATATTATCATTTGTTTGAATAATTAAAATTAAAATGGACATATTCAGTGTCATACAATTGATGAATATTTTCTTCCAAAATATTCATTGAGTTTTACAAACACTTTTGAGCTAAGCTTATTTGTTTTTGAGTTTCTGTATAATTATCACTAAACTCTACAAATTGTGTTTTTTTACTATTATTAATTATTTCTTGTTTACTTTCTAATTTATTATCCATAATTTTTAATTTTATACTTTCTGAATTGTGTTTATTGGTTTGTGTTAGGGTCACCAAGTCATCCAGTGAATTATAACTATTATAGCTATCCATTCCCCTTTTTTAACAATTTTTCAATATTTTCCAATCAGCATTCTCACTATCCAGAATATTATTTAAGCTTTTATCATGTAGTATTTTGTTTGTTTTTTAATACTGAAAGATTGCTTTTCTCATTTTTTGATAGCGATGACTGTGTGTTTATTAAGATATTCCCATATATATTATTCAGATGAACTATATCTACCAATTTATTTAATTCGGGATTACTATTAGATTTCTTACATTTTTTACAAGCTTTATCAGCTATTTTACCATTGCTTTTCTTAATTTGATGTAGTTGATTCATTTTGAGCTCATTGTAATTATCATTAATTTTAGTATTATTTATTCTAACACCCACTGTCTTCCTACTTTTTTTTCCACATTTTGAATTTTGATTTTAAAGAAATATATTTTTAATCTTCAGAAAATTCTTTGTCGTGTGTTTACGGTTTGATTGTCATTCGGACAACCATCACAACAACATCTGATTGGCCGTCAGGTAAGCATTATAACAAGCGCAAACAGATTTCCAATATCTCAATTTATTTCAAAAACTCTCCAACAAATTGAAAGTTGCAAATTGCTTTAAAATATTAACGAACTTTAGATTGTTCAGTCTTAATTGGAATTAATAAGAAAATAACTGATCATTTATTGAAAATTGCAAGTAAGTTTACTGATATAACAAACAGTTTAGTGATGATTTTTAAAAAATAAAAAAATAAAAAAAAATTTAATAAATTATTAATTAAGAAAAAATTAATATCTAGAATTTTGTAAAATGGTATGAAAAAGAGTTAATAATAATAGTATAACAAAATATAATTGTGATTACACAAAGCAAGCTATAGGAGAGAGTAAAAATTTCATAAGTGTAATACAACATCTTGATATAGGAACAAAAGTTGTTTCAGCATAAAAAGAAAAAAAAACTATTATCAATAAAAAATATGACATAATACATTTATACAGTAATAAAGAACAAGAAAATAAAGCATCTCTATAAATCTACAATTTATAAATTGCCAAGTATTTTAAAGACATGCAATAAAATCTATGATGATAAGAAAGACTCTCAAAAATTATAAAGTTTTTATCCCTTCCTGTTAAGCATCGAGGCATCTCTTAAAGGGATAGCCATTCCTTTGCTGAAGGAGAACATCTGTCACATTTCCTATATGGAGGATGCGGTGATATTTCACTCTTCATTAAAGGAGTTTGCAAAGCTGGAGGAGCTCTTGGACCAATTTGAATTAGAATTCAGTCTAAAGGTCAATGAGGAGAAGTTGGCCATATGGTTGATTAGGACCAGAAAGCAAATTCCCAGCAGGTTTAAGGCTTCTTTTCAGAAGTTCCTGGGATTCTGTCTTGTTTTCCCCCTTTTTAAAATGAGGAAAGAAATCCAAGATGTTTTATTAAATAAAATAGGGAAATTTGACACTTCCCTGAGAAAAATCTACTTGTCTCTATTTGGGAAAGTAGCATTGATGAATGCAGTTATGCTTCCAAAAATAACATATTTCATTGTGTGGTTTTCTCCAATGAAAGCCTTAATAAGAAATGTTGAAATTCAATGTAGAAAATTCTGTTTGGGGGGAAAGGCTCCTGTCATCAGCCTAAGCCTCCTGCAAAGAACTAGACAACAAAATGGTTTTAGGCCTACGCTCTATTAGAACATTTTTAGTGCAAAGCATGCACAATATTTTATGCAAACTTTTTATTAATAATCCAGAGATGGAAGGTCCAATTCCACCTCAAGAAATTATTCCTATGGATCAGCCTCCTCCCAAAAATGGGTAAACTTTGGATCCAACAACAGGTGAAGCTGGTACTTGGTAATTTTAAGACCAGCATTGCCTCAATACTATTTCAAAAGAAAATGAATTATCGGAGCACATATAATGTTATAAATTCTAATAAGCCAAATATTGAAAATATACTTCCAATAGGGATTCTAAGGTTCTGGAGGTTGAATAAACAATTAAAATTGGAGCCTAGATTAGTTGATTTTCTTATCAAGATCAACCTCAAGGCCTTGCCTATGGCTGCCTTCTTGCACTATCGATGGAGCTCTGATATGGACACCATCTGTTGAATGTGTAGAAAATGAGAAGAAACTGAAACATATATTGAAAGAATGTGAAACATGGGTTAATTTGCACAACATTTTAAAGATGTTCATTGTAAGAAAATAGACTACCTGTGTGGATTTATTTAAGGCCTCCAAAAATGATTTTTTGGATGGATTATACTTGCATTGTTTATTAACTTTAGTATTTGGACTCTCAGAAATAGACTGCTTTTTGAAAAAGGTACAGACACTGATCCATTAAAATTATTTTGGAATCATTACAAGAATTCAAAGCTGATGATAAGAAATTCTGCCAGAGAGGGTTGACAGACCAAACATGGTTGTTAATAGGTTTAAATCAATGATAAATACTGAAACTAGTTAAGTAATAAAAATGCACTTGGAGATAGTATAACATGGATTTAGTAATAAATTTTAAGTTAAGTTATTTAATCTAGAATATGAACCATTAAATGAAGATGGATGCTACAAGAGTAGGAAATGAAATGCAGACAAGAAAAGATGTACAATTAGTGAATAATATTACCGAGTAAGAAATTTGGTTTATTTTTTTTTTTTGTTGTGTGTTGTAAAATTACACTGTTCATTAGATTTGTTCTATTTATTGTATAGAAGTTTCTTTTTAGATGTTATAGTGCTTGATCATTAAAATATTGAGAGATGTGGTTGGAAGTCACTTAGATGTAACAAATAGGTTACATCTATGATTTTGTCTTGAAGAATTGAACAGTCATGTTATAAGAGAAAGTAAAAGTTCTATTTTGATAAGTTTAAAACAAATTATGTATAGATTGAAATTTGTTCATCTAGAGAAAGGAAGATTATATAAATAAGAATTTAATTGTATATAATGAAATTTAGTCTAGACAGTTGATATGACCCATACAGGGAATACTGAATTTAATGTGTTATTAACAGAGAAAACTGTAATTTAAAATATGTAATGTAATAGAAATAGAATGTTACTTTTATGTAATTCCATGGTTGTATATGTATTATGATTGAAATTTTGTAATTGATATGTATATTTTGAAAATTCGTTTTGGGTGTGAATAAACATTCAATTTTGAAAGTATTTTAAAAGAAGTAGGTGAATAAATAAAAAAATTGTTACAAAAGCTACATTCCAAATATCTAAATGATAAAAAAAACATGTTAGGAAGAAAGTTGATAAAAACATCTTAAGATTTTCAGCCCTATCAATCTTTTATTACTTCTATATAAAAAATGGACTGAAAAAATGCTTTAGTACATCCTAGTAATGAGAAAAAATCATAAAAAGTACATTATGAAAAAGTATTTGTTTTCATAAGCATTTTCCAAATGATTAATGTTTGTATCATTAAGATATAAACCCATGATATTATTGCATTATAAAAACATTTACCAAAATGCAACACAACAATCATGGTGATACTAAGAAGATTGATATTGAGAATGGTGTGTGCCATTGTGGTTCCATAACCCCAAAGCAGTGTTGTGCAGTTTTTACAATAAATATTTTGTGGATTAAAATGGGAAGCTAAGAGAGTAAATGTAAATGGAAACTATTTATTTTACCTAGATCTTGCAAATAGTAATTCAGAGTTTTAGTAAATATTGCCAATTATTGTTAAATGAAAATAAAAAATAAGATTAAAGATAAAGTAATGTCTAATGTATTTTCTCAGAAGAAAATATATAGATTGATAATTATGAATTTAAAAAAAATAACCATAGATATGTTAATTAGAAGTCTTATACATATTGGAAACTCAATAGATGAAATAGAATTACATACATAAATTTGGGTGCACTGTTTTT
Source organism: Epiperipatus broadwayi (assembly GCA_028023455.1). Lineage (NCBI taxonomy): Eukaryota > Metazoa > Onychophora > Udeonychophora > Euonychophora > Peripatidae > Epiperipatus > Epiperipatus broadwayi. Next base: position 903,449 of record JAQFVV010000263.1, on the reverse strand, counting down.
TTTTAAAATAATTTAGTTTTAATAGAAAATATAACTTTGAAATAAAGGGATTTTGACTGCATCACTTCTTACATATGATTCAGAGATTTAAACATTCAATAGAAGAGCAATTCAAAGTTTTTAGCCCCATGAAGGATGTATGGAAAAATTATTATTAGGAATAGCAAAAAGAGATCCAAAATGAAATAAATGGCTGAGAATGCAAACAAGCAATATTGATATCATTGAAAAAATTAAAAATCTGAAATGGAACCGGTTTAGATATATATCTAAGAGAAATGATAATTTAAGAAAATTTGAAATTTTAACTTGGATTTTAAATGCTAGAAAAAAATAAAATGTAAGATGGATGGATGAATAAAATAGAAAAGTTTGCTGTTATGATGAGTAGAAAAAGAAGATCAGAATCAGAGAAACTGGATTAAGTTTCAAAAGAAATTTCACTCTGCAAGTAGATAATGGTTGAAAATAATTGTATATTCAATAACTTTTGACAGTAGAAAAATGATCATTTTGTATTGTATTTTAGATATAGAACTATCCAGAATAACAACAGCCAGAGAACAATTCTACAATAGACTGATTGAAGATGATATTTTGACTGTGTTGTTTTAGCTTTATAAAAAAAAATCTATAAAATAGTAAGCAATATTCATTTTCTTATTGCTTATTGAACATGACAATTTATAGGCTGTTCAGCTATTAATTAAATATATTATATGCTGATTACTACTTGACTTTATATCTCTAGATAGATATATTTACAATAAATATATAGTATTTGTCATTACAAGTGAACGCACATGCATGCACGTACACACACACAAACACACACACACATATATATATATGATCAATAGATGGAACTTTACCAAGACCTCCAAACAAGTGTATTTGTTTACATAAACGTCAGAGTCAATATTCACTGTCTCTTTCATTTTGCTCCACCCTCAGATCAGCTGATTTCAAGCTGATTTGCAGAAGCTTTATGTGGAGAAACTGAACTGATATCATACCCATATAGCTATCTAGTTTGATAGGCTGAGTTTGAAGACATTTAGGTGTCTAAAAAATTCATGCTTGCAAACTGATAGAAACGTTTTGCATAAACACTTGGAGTTAATATTTATGTCTAGTTTCTAACTCCTATCCCTCACTGATGAGAGCAAATCAGCTTGAAATCAGCTGATCTGAGGGTGGAGCAAAATGAAAAAGACAGTTAATATTGACTCTGACGTTTATGTAAAGAAATACGCTTGTTTGGAGGTCTTGGTAAAACTCCATCTATTGATCATTAATACAACAGCGATAGCAGGTTTTTACCTATATAAAACTTGTTTTTGTTTTTCATATATATATATATAAGTCAAAATATTAAAATACAAAAAAAAAAATTAAAGCTCTGCATTAGGCATATATGTATAAAACAAATCATAAAAATAAATTCAAATAGATTATATCTACATGTAATTATATTAAAAGCTAAAAAATAAAACTTATAATAAAGAGAAAATCTTTTTTGTATATAATAATAAATAGCAATGTTTATCAACATCCACAAAAAATATTACATTTATATTTTTATATAAGATTATATTCCAGCTTCATCTTATTTATTAAAATACATAAAAAAAAAACTTTATATAAAGATAAAGTATGCTTATAAATAAAACTTTATTAATTCAATATATTTAAAAAAAGCAAAATAAATAAGCATTGATGTAACATATTTTTATAATGTTGTTTCTAATATCGTGTTATATATTGTTGTTTGACTAAAATTAATTTGTGATAAAAAAGAACTTTTACAAAAGAATATATATATATATATATATATTGCTAAATACTGGTGTTCTTTAACTAATAAATCTACTTTAGCAGAGATTGTGATATTTTAATACTTCTTTCTTATATTATGTTTCTAATTTTGTAATTACTTTCTTTTTCTAATTTGGAAGATAAACATAATGCCATATGTGATCTAACAATGAAAGGATAATTTTTTTAAAAGATAATAACTGAAAAATCACTGACATTATTTAAGTCATTTCTGATTAAATGCATTAAATTCATTTTTTTTTCCAAATATGGCGATAAATTTGGAATATCCTCTGATATAAGATAAAGTTATTGGAAAACATTGAAATAGATGAATTCGCGATGTTTTGAGTTGAGCCACGCAAGATTCTGTATAAAGTACATGAAAAAAAACTAAAAGAAATAATAATTAATAATTTACTAAGGCTGTAACCTTAGAAATAAGCGTCTGAAAAATACGAAGGTAGGGACCTTATTTCTAAGGTTACAGCCTTAGTAAATTATTACTTAATATAATAATGGGCGTTTAATAAAATTTATAATTACAACTTTAAAAGAAATAATATATTTTAAAAAAATAGTTCTTGTATATTGTTAAGTATCTGAGAAATTTATATCCTATTATACAAATAATAAATTTGAAATATAGATTATCGATCTCTTCTTCAATGAAAGCTAAAATGCTATAGTAACAAAATTAACAATAAGAATGTTAATTATGTCATGAAATATCTATATTCTTGAGAAATAAATATGAAGTAGTAATTGACATCTCATTTTATTCAAATGTATTCCTATATTGTTACTTAAGATATCTTTTCTTTATTAGTTTACTGTGATCAATAAAATGTAACTTAAAAATAAAGAGGAGTATCCTAAAAAAATATGAAATAAAGCAACAGTTTAAAATAAAATCTTTATAAATGAAATACAAATTATATGTAAAGCATCCAAACTTATTTAAAGTCAAGCTTATTGAGAGAAATAAAAAAAGAAAATAAGACATTACTTCTATAAAATGGTAATTTTGGACAAAAAATACCATGGTTATGTGCAAATTATTATTCAACTATAAATCTATCATGTTTATATCTAGTCCTTTGTAAAAAAGAAAATATCAAAAACTAAAATAACTACTAAATAAAAATTTTGGAAAATATATTTTAAGTGCTTTTAATGTTTTTCTAAAATTGTAAATTAATATTATTTGAACTTTTCTCAATATTAAAAAAATGTTTTTTTTTTTTTTTTTTTTGCATTTGTACTCTTAATGTTCTATCACTATCCCGGTATTAAAATAAGACTATTTCTATACAGCAAATATTGTTTTAATTATAACTATTATCTGAGAATAGGATTTGAATAAAATATATACTCTAATAGTGGGTTCTAATTTAGGTTTAACATATTCAGAAATGCCTACAGTAACCTTGGCATTAAAAATATATATTTGCAATAAGCTATCATTCCTGATTAATAAGATAGATTAATATAGTCAGAACGCTACTATTTATTACTAATGAATTAGGAGTGAGTTGCCCCTTGTACAGCTTATGATTTATCATAAGATCACCAGAAAATTTTAGCAGTTAGTAAAGTATATAGTAATCATATGGTCCAATGCTTAGGAGTTTAAATGTCATTTCATCATTAATGACTTTGTAATCCAGAAAAATTTAGCTTTTGATTCCATTATTTTATCACTGCATTAAAACGACAAAGGGATTTTGTAAGGTTCTGTTTAAAATGTAAAATATTAATGCCAATTAAAAAAAAAAAAAAGTTTTTTTTTTTTTTTTTGCTCTTATGTAAAATCAAAGATATAGCGGCAGAAGTGTTATAACGAAATATATATATATCTATGTAACAAAATGGTATTCAAATTACGGCTGTAAATAATTTAGTGTTGAAAACGTGATTTTAAAATTAGGTTTAAAAAACTAAAAAAGGTAAGTTAAAATCTACACTTAGTAGATATTAAAGAATCATTAGAAGTGTAGAATAAATCTACAGCTAATAATCAGAACTGTGGGGAAACAGAAATCGGTAAAGTTATTAAAAAATATTTCATTTCGGTTTGGTAAAAAAAAAAAAGCGAGAGAGAGAGACAGAAAATGCTTTATAAAAAAAATCAGTCTAATGAGCAGATCAAAGGTCAGTACACAATTATTTAATATCTAAAAAAACAAATGTTAACAAGTTGACAGTCTATTTTCTGCCTACAAAATTTAAAATAATCAGAACACACACTGCCATTTTACCAAAAATGAAAACAAATAATGAAAGAAAATGACCTAAATTATTTCTTAAATAAGCATCTTGATAGAACGACTATTGAATAGATGTGTGCAGATATGATGTAATAAGCTATTTTATCTTATAATTAAGCTGTTTACCTTCTTAATGCTACTGAAAGTGATGAAAAATAGTAATTTATTGAACTAAGCTATCCATCATTTTAATAAATAAATATTATTCTACAAAGATAGTTTTCATGTGCAATTTAACATTTGGAAACAGTAAAATTTAAATAATGGTTTTTCATCATCTCCAGCTCCTACAGTTTGGTATTAATATTTATCCTAATTAGTACCAATGGAGTACGTTATTGATCAATAAGTAATATATAAAATCTTATACGTATTATTAATATATATATATATCAGTGAGAAATATTGATTACTATATTTACTGTGAATGTTTAGGTTATGATTGGTTGGAATCTAATTACATCATTATCCCAGATTAGCTTTAGACACTATTTCGCTTATTATTTCTAAATAATACATGGGCAATTTAAAAGTATTGCATTAAGTAATGTTATAGATGACTATTTATTAGTCTGCATTATAGTGACCTGTTTATTCATGTTTAAAGAGGTTTATTTAAAATTCATTGTAACAATATTTCATACTCTGTAGTCAAGTTGCAATTTTTAAGTGTCCATATATATTCAATGGAACATTGGTAAGAATGGATTTCCATTCTTGCTATTAAAAAGGTGAGAAGGTTGTCTTGACATTAGTTAGAAATATTGATTACTATATTTACTGTGAAAGTTTAGGTTGTGACTGATTGGAATCTAAGATTATATATATATGGCTATGTCCTGATTCATTGCTGACTAATTTTAATTTATTAACACATATACTTTATAAAAAAAATTAATTTTAATTGAAGAAAAAATACACGACGTTAATAAAATATAACTTTATTAAACAATTAACAAATGTAACAATGAATAACATAACTTAATTATCTTCGCACTATAAAATTTCCTATTAAATTACGACCAAATGGTAATCATAAATTATTATTATTTTATCAATAATACATTATTATCCATCTATCTAATTTAAATTTATATTCTATTTAAAACTAAGTTTGGTTTAAAAATTATTCAAATAACATTATGAATTGTATTTATTTTAATAATAAATACTAAATAAATTGAAATGAATTTGAATGTGGACGGTATAAAATATTTATCTGAGCAATAATATTAATATAGAAGATTCAATAACTAAATATGAATTCTATATAGCATTTAAACTCAATATCGTTTAAATCTTGAAAAAAATTACTACATAATTCCTTAATATATAGATAAAATGATATTTAAAAAATATTCTTTATCACTTTTAAAAACAAAAATAGATGTATTATATGCTTCTTTAACTCATATAGCTATATTTGTATTCATGAAAGTATATATATATGTGTGTGTGTGTGTTTGTAAAATAAATAAAATGTCCGTTAATTAAAAACAAAATTGTAATTATAATTGAAATAATAAATTTAACGGTTTACATAATGGCATATATGTATACCATTACAATATGTATATTGGAGATCATTTATTTTTTTCATATGAGTGTGGTTATGTGAGCATTCCATCTTTGGCTTTTTAATGAAATGGATAGTTGAATTGTTGGTGCAAGAGTGAGAAAATAAAAGCCTGGCCATTAAACTTTTCGTAATTGCTGTCTTAATATAAGCCAAGTACTGATTTTAATTATGTGTGGGAGATTATGATTTCCCCCAATGATGAGTGTTGGTTCTGCAGAGAATATTAGGGATCATTTATTTTTTTCACGAGTGTGCAGTCACGTGTATTTATTGAAAGAAATGGAATGAGGATGAATATAGACTGAAAATAGTAAGTTCAAATATATATATGTTGATGTGAAGATTTTCATGTGCTGCATATGTAAAAGACATATTTTGCAGGTTTATCCATGTTAAAATTTTAAATATTGATATACCGACGTTTCGACTTGATCACACAAGTCATCCACTGGATCGAAACGTTGGTATATCAATATTTAAATTTTTTTAACACGGATGAATCAGTAAAATATGTCTTTTATATATATGTATGTGTGTGTGTAAATTTGTTGAAAGTAAACATCCAATTGCTGCAAAAATATTGTTGTAATCTCACAGAAATTTATAGATTTGTCAACCAAACAAAATGAATGTTACTCAATCTGATTTTATATCATTATTTAAAATTTTATCAAAGAACTGGCTTTTATTTATAGCAAAACAAAAATGTCTTTAGCATTTTTTACTTTAAAATAGTTAATTAGAATATATTACTATTGTAAAAAAAAAAAAAAACCTCTAAACTTAATTAGGAATATTTAGATATTGAATAAATATTCAAGGGTTAATTATATTTGAATTCTAGTCATAGGTTAGTAGATAGATAAATTTTAAAGGATTGATACATTAATTAATTATACATAATTAATTATATCATTAATCAAATAAATCAATAATTATATAAATAAATCAATTAACTTATTCCCAGAAAATAGTTATCAGAAACATATAGATTTGATAGACAACTAGTTAGTCAAATGATTGGACGAATTGTCTAATACATAACTGATAAATCAAAATATAAAATGCTAGAAAAATATATAGATAGATGAAACGATAAAAAAATTGTAAATATATAATAAAATATGCATAATAAAATAGGTTAAATGGGTTTATAAGTAGTCAATGAGTACTTAAACAATGCCAATACCAATAGCATCAACAATCTCCACCTGTTGTCAAGGCAACATCTATTTAACACTTTACTGTTAAAAGGGGATAGCCTTGACAATAGATTGATATAGTTCATTGCCATTAATATTGGGATTGTCTAAATGTTGACTGATTTTAATGATATATATAAAACTCAGAGATAAATTTCACTACTGATTTTCTGATTCAAGATTTATAAATAATAATAATATATTTCTTAAAAATTAGAATAGATGATATTTTTTAGGTTTAATTATTAAAAAATGTGAAGCATGTTTTTTGAGTTGATTAACCCAGTACGTTCAAATTAACTTTTAAAGAAAGTTAGAAATTAAGTGTTTTGCTATTGTCTAAGAATAAAACATTATAATATTAAATTTTTATAAAAAATATTTTTTTCAAAGTTGAACAAGTCAGAGTTTAGTAGTTAGTCTAAAACATAATTAAATATTTTTTTATGTACATAAAAAATATAATGATTATCTATTTTTATAAAAATTTCAATTTGGTTTTTTAAAGATAAGTTTTATTCAATAGACAGATAATTAACTAAGATCAGATTTTTTTTAAAGTTCCATTTCTAATTCTCTTAGGCTATTAAGTAAATAAATAAAATGTGTTGATGACGCATTAAAAAATAAAAACAGTATTGAATAAAGTTTACAATATTCGTACACTTAAGTTTTAAAAAGCAAACTAAAAGTCAAGTAAATAACAAGGCGATTTGGAAAAAGAATACTTTCAAGAAAGTAAAATTATAAATCTCAAAAGAAAAAGGTTACAGAAAAATGTTATATCTAGTTATCTTTATTAAAGCTTTTTATTCACAAGATTTCAATCACTGTAGTAAATATTAATTTTCATTATATCTAAAATATTAATAATGAAAAAAAAAAAAAAGTTAAATTAATGATATCATGGAAGTGTATTTTATAAGAATAAATATACTATTATTTTATTAAGTTTGAAGTTTACGTTTGGGTTAATTAAATAATAAAATAACCTTAAGCAATAACTATTAGTATATTTATCTAGAGAATGAATGAGTGCAAAAATATTTGACTCTTATACAGTAAGTTGTAGTAATTAAATGCTAAAGATATCTACTTCCATAAGATGTAGTTTTGTTAACTGAACTGTCAGTTTACATTAAATGATTTGGATTTATTACAATATTGCACAAAACAATAATAAAATGATTTTTTTTAAAAAAATCCTGAATTAACCATTAAAAATAGTGGAATTCATAAAACTCAAAAGAAAAAAAATTGAATAAAATTTTTATTAATTAGCTATTTTAAGTCTTAATTCACATGATCAAAATATGTTTGGCAAATTAATACTTTTAAATATATTATAAAATATTACACACACACACACACACACACACACACACACTATATATATATATATATATATATATATATATATATATATATATATATATATATATATATATATATATATATATATGTATATTGTGGCCATCTGAATGGGCACAAGGGTTTAAGATACCTTGTATCTTAATTAAATAGTTATATTATATTTAAAAAAAATGAAATAGCCTTAGAATTTTAAAATATTTTGCTGGAGATTGTTTAATGCTTAGATATGGGTTGCTTATGCAGTTTATTGACCACTTGATAGGTATTCATTATTATTAGTGTGGTTAATGAGGTATTTAATGTAAGGAAGAAGGGTTGTTTATTAATGGAATTGATACATTTGTCAGAAAGATGCAAAGTTATTTTATATTATTGTAGTATTAGTTGAATGGTTTTAAAATTCTTTATTCATTAATACTTATCCTTTTGTCAACAATTAATATCCATTTCAATCATATTTAGTTAAGATAGTTTAATATTTAGATTGTAGTACATGTGCATGCATGTATGACTCCGCATCATTTTCATTTCATTTTCATCTTTTAATAACAGCAAACAATAGTACATGCACAATAAAAACATTTAAATTACAGTAAATATCTTAAATAATTTAACAAATATATATTTCTTTCCAATGATTAATAGATAGTTGAATCAATAGATTATTTTACAAATTAAATAAATTATTAATCATTATTATTTAGTAGTTAATTAATATTCATTTTTCTTTCAAGTTTGTAAAAGCTATTTATTTTATTATTATTTTTATCTTGATTTTAATTCTAAAAAAATCAAAGTGATTTTTTGAAAAGATTTTTTTTGAATATGTAATTAGCTAAGATAGAAGAAGTGTGGGAGTAGGCTGGTGGAAGGAAATAAACTTTGCAAAAGAGAGCTATTTAACAAAAAAATCTCCAGTGAAAAAATTTGCATATTATGTAAGGTAATTGTAGTCAAAAACAGTGGCTGATTATTGTGAAAGTAAAACCAGTTGCTGAAGTCAAATTGATTTTAAAAAAACTTTGGAGTAAAATTTCTAAAGGATCCCAAAAAATTTATTATGGGACAAGTTAATTTCAGACTGCAGTTTTAAATTTTAAAAAAGGTACTCAGTTTCCTTTATTCTCCTCAATTTAAACATATTGAATTTAACCTCTTCATGACTATTGCTCTTTTAAAAATGTATTTTAATAATGTCCAGTCTACATTACTTCTCTTAATTACCATTTTAAATAGGAATAAATTGCATATTTTTGTTGTGTCATTAACCAATGTGTGTTCTTTAATATATCTGGAAAACGCATGCAGAACTATTTTACAGAATATATTTTAATTCTTCACTATCTTCCATGCTGTGTTTTTGTGAGGATTAAACACAAAATTAAGGACATGCATATTTTGATAAATCATGCCATGTTTAAATTCATCATAAAGAGATAGCAGTATTTATTTATCTGATATTTCTGTAAATGAAGGAAATAAAGTGTGAGCTACTTCAAATTAAGTATCTGTTTAAATCGAATAGAAGAATATAAATGCTGGTAATTTTTGTTCTCTTCCATAAAGATGAAAAATAAAACAAAGTATTATTAAATGCTATTCAATAAACTACTAAAAATAATTATGTATTCAATTTAGAACCACAGCAGAATAAGTGAGATAATTCCTGTCCAACAGTAGTTAAGAATTTATTATATTCTCGACATAATAGAAGATAAATTGATTGCTTATGTATGATACAGTAACTTAAATAACTTTGTTATGGACATTGAAGATGCTTAGTCCTATTTAAGCATGACTATATTTGTTTGGTTATCCTACAGAAGTTTACTTTAGTTTAAAATTCAGTATGGAATATGTCCCATATTGTTTTATAAACCTGGAACCGAGCTTTGCAAGTGAACTTTTATTTTAAGTTAGAAAACTAATAACCTTTGTGTCTTTATTTTTTTTTATTGCTTGTCATAATTAATGAATACAATAGGTAGATAGGCTCCTTTATTATTATGTTCATTTATAATCTGTGTTATTTTGATCTTAGAGACCATCTCTGAAGCGTATCTGAATGAGGAGTACGCTGGTAAAAATTGATTGTATTCAAATAAGTTTTATTGTTCTTTTACGAAGGTAAAAGAAACAAGTATTTTTTTAAGTATATTATTAGAGAGGTTTATATTTATTTTGCATACTTTATTATCTCAAAGTGAGATTTTTTTTTTTTGAATCAACGAACGTATAATAGAAATAGTTTGTTAGATATAAAAGAAAGTCCGTTCATAATAATTAGAACCATTACATTTTAAAAAGTAACCTAAAGTTTATTAAATTAAAATTTATACCTTAATACAATATTTAATTATCATGTTACCTGCTTAGTGTGTAATTTAGAGTTAATATTATATATACTTTTTATTCGCGGGTGTGTGTTTGTTTTGCACAATTATGATATTTGTTTGACAAAGTTCAGTTTGTGAAAATTTTATGCATAAATTTCATACATTGTCGTATTCTACTGAGTTGAACAGATTGGTATATTATCTGTATGTATTTATCTGCTAGCATGTATTTATAATGCTCAATATTTAGAAAAGCTATGAGAATAGAAAGAAATCTGATTGCGTAATGTCCATAGGGATAAAAGATCTTGCTTATGTAGTATATGTTAATAATTTTCCATGAGTAGAGCCTAGTTTATTTTATATGTGTATGATTAATGATATTTTTTGAAGTGATGTTCTTAGGGCCCTGGTGATGAGGAAATAAGTCCCACCAATAGTGTATTTAGAAGTAGATGAGTTATTGTTGAAATATGACTAAATGATGTTTAGGAAGTTATGTGCCATTTTTTTCTTAGATTCTTGGTAATGAGGAATTGTAAAAGTGTTCAGTAAGAGTTATCTGCTCCTCATATAGATTCCTTTTATAATGTATAGTATATATAATCATGAAAATATAGCTTTGTGTTAATTAATATGTGGCTAGATAAATTGTTAGATTAACTCTTGATGTAATATTAGTGTCATATTTTATTGATGAATTATGACATTGTTCGAAATAAAATAATTGTATGATATTTTCTTAATGAATGGAGAGTTTATAGAAAAGATTGTTTTACATTTTTGCTGCTTGAACGTGCACACACACACGCATAATATAAATAATACCGCGTATATAAAGTATAGAGATATTGAAATTAAAATGAGGAATAAATGTTTCTTTGAAATACATTACATTCATTTAATAGAAGTATAAAATATTAAGATTAAAATGGGAAATAAATATTTTAAAATACAGTTTATTTATTTAAATAAAGGTTATAAATCATCGCTATAAATGAAAGGTATACATAATTGAAAGTGATTATTAGTCAATTAGAGAAAGTTGCTTTGCTGAAAGCCAAATATAAGTAATTTGATTTATTTTGTTAATCAAGAGTAATATCTTCTCAAAAGTATTTTGTTGTGCTAATAATATAACATGTTACTTATTTATTGTCATATAGATGAAACATGTAGGCAAAGTATGTGTTCGAAGTCAGAATATTTAAGTTTTGTTATTAATTTGCTTTGATAGTAGGGATAATCCCAAACTGATGCTAAAAATTTATTTGATAATTTAAAAATATGTAAGACAAATAGTCCATTTGTAAATATTATGTTAAACCAAGTTTATTTTATTGTAATAAATGATTTGTTTTAGTTATTTAAATCTTAAAATCTGTGTCTTGAGTTATTTTTGTATACATTCGTATTTCTATTTCCACATCTCCACATTTCATAAATCTATTACACATAGATATATATATATATATATATATATTTAGTTATAATATTAAATTTGCTAGTGTCTGACAATATTGTTATTTCTTAATCCAAACATTATAAAAGAACATTTGCCACTGGACAAACGTATTAGACAGGTTGCCAAGTCAGTATATTTGTTATCTAATGATATGAGATTAAAATACCCTATCTCTGTCATTATCTTATTATTGAAACACAGTAAAATATTTTAGTCAATTTGTTTTATTACATTTTTGTCATACTTTAGAATTATAACTCATGGGCCAATGTAGTTTATTTAATGCAACTGTGTTTGTTAAATTCCCTGAGATCTTAGTGTTTATTTCTTGATTGGCATTAAAGTAGATGTTTAGATTATAATATGCCAAGTTATAAAATTGTTTAAGAATATAATTATAGCAAGCTGATATATGTTATACTTGGATGAAGGAAAAAATTAAATTTAAAGTATATTTTAATAGACTGTACCAAATAAACATTATGATTCTTTATCATACAATTAATTAACAAAGGAATTTACATTATGTTAAATGTTTTATAATATTTCTTCTTTTATTCATTTATTATCATATATCTTATGAACTTCCTATAGCCTCCCACTGAGCTGAGCTGAACATAAACTTAAATATAGAGACTCAGTAATAATTTTGTATTATATATTTTGTTATATTGTTCTATTCATTTATAGAACTGGTGCCTGGGCATTTCACTCATGTAATGTATATGAGTGGTGTTGGGAGTGTAGGTTATGGGGTACGTTTTCTATTGTCCCATCATGGGGCAGACATAGCATAGACATGGTTTTGACATAGCTTTGGTGGCATCGAATGACTGATGATGATGAGAAGTATGTTTTCTGGATGCCCATTGTGGTGGCTTGAGATATATTTGATATCTCAGTAGATAGATTGCAATATGGATTTTGTTGTATGAAAGTGGTAGCTCAATCAATTGTGCAATGATAATGAGTGGACTAGGTTTTCTGGTGACTAATGTGGATGTACGATGTGTAGTGAAGCTACACATAGTCTAGGTTGGATTGTGGTGCCCAGATGTCTTGGCATTGAGTAGTTTAGTATATTTTTCAGATTATTTAACATTATCTGGTGTGCCAATTTTGGACATCGATTGACATTGATTGGTTGATGGTTGGCTAACTTGGTGTGATTGATTGATGATGATGATCCTAGTGAGGTTTTCTGGTGCAACATAGTGGCTTGATTGGTTGGTAGATGATTAACTATAGAACTGTTTTTGTTGTCCAGTGTATTAGGCCTAATGATGATTATTATAGTAATTTTTTTTGGGTGCGCTAATGTAGCTGCATGATTGATTAATAGTGGATAATTATAATGCTAGTTGTTGATATTTGATGTGTCAAGTCACAATGATTAGATATAGAGTTGGTTTCTGGATTCCCATTGTTTAATGTACAGATATATTGTAACATAGATAAGACAAGTTGTGGATTTGTGGGCTTGATAACTATAATCATGTAGGTCTGATAGGATTATATAGTATATGACTAACATACCAAATTTGATAAATGAAAGTTGTATGGTATTGTAAATATTAATTATAGTCTTGAATGGTGAAGAGAACTTAATAATCATGTTTATTAAAATTGTACTGTCTTCAGTATTATATAGAAGTCACTTTAATGTACAGTATAAGTGTGGGTGAATATAGAGATTTTATCCAGATAACTCCTTAATGTTTGGATCAATATTGTCAAAGTATACAGTGCCATAATTTTGCTATCAAATTTGGAAAACAAATGTTACATGAAATAACACAAATAAACATACTAGAGTAATTTTATGTACTTATAAGTGATGACAGGAAATTTAGATTGTTTGATTGAGGAGGGGGAGTGAAGCTGTTGTACCTTTTCTTTGTCTGCAAATATTAATAAGTAAAAATATAAAGTACAATGGAAGAGTTTAATATGGATGAAGATTTGGGTGGGTCCCAAGAAATATTATCTCAAGAGGTGATTGTATTGTCTCCTGATATAGATTCAGGAAATGAAACTATAAACTTCACGGATAAAGAAGATCATAGGGCAGAAAAAGTTGCATTGGGAGGAGCATTTGATTACTCCAAATTAATTGATGAAATAAATAAAAGTTTTAGTAGATAAATGTTAGAGATGAAAGCTAGTCTGATATCTCAGGAAAGTTTAAAAAAAATGGAAGATAAGTCAGATAAACAAATGTTAGAGATGAAAAAGAATTCAGATAATTTAGCTCAACAAATGTTAGAGATGAAAAATAGTATGATGTAAAAGGAGGATTTTAGAGAGATGAAAGATAGTATGGTGTTATAAATAAAAGGAATGTTCAGGAAGAATGTCCAGCAAATAGAACTAGAAGTATCAGAAACAAAATTAGAGGTATAATCAGAAATGTTAAAAATGATGCCAGAGAAATTATCAGATGATGTTCAATCAGAATCAGAAATAAAAGGAGAAGTGAGATTAGAAATAAAGTTAGAAGTATCAGAAGTGAAGTTAGAATTGCAAGATAGTAAAAGTCAAATATAGAAGTGAAAGAAGTTAATGAAAATATTAGTAGCCAAATACTCAAACTAGAAATTACAGAATTATGTATTAAAGGTCAACTACATAAGAGTAAGTTAAATGATAATAACCTAGTATTGCCAGTTAAGGATAAAGGTCAATGGATGGCTGAGTTAATTCATAGGAATTACAGTTTATATGGTCATGAACTAAAAGCATACCAAAAGATTAAAGAGAAAGTTAATAAAGAACAAGAAGTGGACAAGAAGGAAGTTATGAATGTATTTAAAGATTTCAAGGAAAATTGTGATAAAAATGATGAGATTATTAGATTAGTAAAGTCAGGAGTGTTTTCTTTAAGCAGGAATTATCCAAAAATTTTGAGAAGCAAATTAGCAAATATTACTGATATTACCAGCAATAAATTTAAAGATAAAAATAAAGGCATAGTTTCTGAGTGTGCTCTTAATAACATAGATCATAATATGAAGAGGAATGTTTGTAGAAAGGTGCTATATGTGGGTAGTAAACATGTAATACCTAGTATAGAACAAATAATGGAATATTGTAATCATGTTAAAGAGACTGATAAGCTAAAAATTAAAAGCAAGTTTAAGAAGACACATATATTTTGTATAGACTGTTTTAAAAAGAAAAAGATTACTGATTTAGAAGAAAGCTTTAGAAAGGCCAAGTTTAAATTCAAAAGAGTAAAAGAAAAGTTAGTTTATGAAAATACTCTTAAGAAAGTTAAAAACAAAGAAAGGAATAGACAAAAGGTTAAAGTTAAATCCCAGACAATGAGTGAATTCTCATGTAGAAAGATTTGTTAGAAGAAAAGAAATCAAGAATGTAAGGACAAAATTTAAGAGGTACCTACAATGCTCATAGATTAATACCATATCCAGTTAAAGTACCAGATAGTGAATAGATGTGAGAATATAAAATTCTGTATGCATAGTTTTCTAAAGCGTAAATTCATTTTATTTGTGTTGTTTAATAATGATTAACATAACCTAACAGTGTTACTTAATTCATTTTTTTTTCTTTTATAAGGACAGGGGATTTGTGGCCATCTGAATGGGCACAAGGGTTTAAGATAATTTGTATCTTAATTAAATAGTTATATTATATTTAAAAAAAATTAAATAGCCTTAGAATTTTAAATTTTTTGCTGGAGATTGTTTAATTCTTAGATATGGGTGGCTTATGCAGTTTATTGACTACTTGATAGGTATTCATTAGTATTAGTGGAGTTAATGAGGTATTTAATGTAAGAAAGAAGGGTTGTTTATTAATGGAATTGATACATTTGTCAGAAAGATGCAAAGTTATTTTATATTATTGTAGTATTAGTTGAATGGTTTTAAAATTCTTTATTCATTAATACTTCTCCTTTTATCAATAATTAATAGCCATTTCAATCATATTTAGTTAAGATAGTTTAATATTTAGGTTGTAGTACATGTGCATACATGTATGACTCCGCATCATATTCATTTCATTTTTATCTTTTAATAACAGCACACAATAATACATGCACAATAAAAAACATTTAAATTACAGTAGTTATCTTAAATAATTTAACAAATATATATTTTTTTCCAATGATTAATAGATAGTTGAATCAATAGATTATTTTACAAATTAAATAAATTATTAATCATTTTTATTTAGTAGTTAATTAATATTCATCTTTCTTTCAAGTTTGTAAAAGCTATTTATTTTATTATTATTTTCATTTTGATTTTAATTCTAAAAAAATCAAAGTGATTTTTTGAAAAGATTTTTTTTGAATATGTAATTAGCTAAGATAGAAGAAGTGTGGGAGTAAGCTGGTGGAAGGAAATAAACTTTGCAAAAGAGAGCTATTTAACAAAAAAATCTCCAGTGAAAAAATTTGCATATTATGTAAGGTAATTGTAGCCAAAAACAGTGGCTGATTATTGTGAAAGTAAAACAAGTTGCTGAAGTCAAATTGATTTTAAAAAGACTTTGGAGTAAAATTTCTAAAGGATCCCAAGAAATTTATTATGGGACAAGTTAATTTCAGAATGCAGTTTTAAATTTTAAAAAAGGTACTCAGTTTACTTTATTCTCCTCAATTTAAACATTTTGAATTTAACCTCTTCATGACTATTGCTCTTTTAAAAATGTATGTTAATAACATCCAGTCTACATTACTTCACTTAATTATCATTTTAAATAGGAATAAATTGCATGAATATTATTGTTGTGTCATTAACCAACGTGTGTTCTTTAATATATCTGGAAAACGCATGCAGAACTATTTTACAGAATATATTTTAATTCTTCACTATCTTCCGTTCTGTGTTTTTGTGAGGATTAAACATAAAATTAAGGACATGTGTATTTTGATAAATCATGCCATGTTTAAATTCATCATAAAGAGATAGCAGTATTTATTTATCTGATATTTCTGGAAATGAAGGAAGTAAAATGTGAGCTACTTCAAATTAAGTATCTGTTTAAATCGAACAGAAGGATAGAAATGCTGGTAATTTTTGTTCTCTTCGATAAATATGGAAAATAAAACAAAGTATTATTAAATGCTTTTCAATAAACTACTAAAAATAATTACGTATTCAATTTAGAACTACATGGAATAAGTGAGATAATTTCTGTCCAACAGTATTTAAAAATTTATTATATTCTCGTCATAATAGAAGATAAATTGATTGATTATGTATGATACAGTAATTTAAATAACTTTGTTATGAACAATGACGATGCTGAGTCCTATTTAAGCATGACTATATTTGTGTGGTTATTCTACAGCAGTTTATTTTAGTTTAAAATTCAGTTTGGAATATGTCCCATATTGCTTTATAAACCTGGAACTGAGCTTTGCAAGTGAACTTTTATTTTAAGTTAGAAAACTAATAACCTTTGTGTCTTTGTTTTTTTTTATTGCTTGTCATAATTAATGTATATGAATAGGTAGATAGGCTTCTTTATTATTATGTTCATTTATACTCTGTGTTATTATGATCTTCGAGACCATTTCTAAAGCGTATCTGAATGAGGAGTACGCTGGTAAAAATTGATTGTATTCAAATAAGTTTTATTGTTTTTTTACGAAGGTAAAAGAAACAAGTATTTTTTTAAATATATTATTAGAGAAGTTTATATTTATTTTGCATACTTTATTATCTCAAAGTGAGAATTTTTTTTTTGAACCAATGAACGTATAATAGAAATAATTTGTTAGATATAAAAGAAAATCTGTTCCTAATAATTAAAACCATTAAATTTTAAAAAGTAACCTAAAGTTTATTAAATTAAAAGTTATACCTTAATGCAATATTTAATTATCATGTTACCTGCTTAGTGTGTAATTTAGAGTTAATATTATATATACTTTTTATTCGCGGTGTGAGTTTGTTTTGCACAATTATGATATTTGTTTGACAATGTTCAGTTTGTGAATATTTTATGCATAAATTTCATACATTGTCATGTTCTACTGATTTGAACAGATTGGTATATTATCTGTATGTATTTATCTGCTAGTGTGTATTTATAATGCTCAATATTTAGAAAAGCTATGAGAATAGAAAGAAATCTGATTGTGTTATAATGTCCGTAGGGATAAAAGATTTTGCTTATGTAGTATATGCTATTAATTTTCCATGAGTAGAACCTAGTTTGTTTTATATGCGTATGATTAATGATATTTTTTTGAAGTGATGTTCTTAGGGCTCTGGTGATGAGGAAATAAGTCCCCACCAATAGTGTATTTAGAAGTAGATGAGTTATTGTTGAAATATGATTAAATGATGTTTAGGAAGTTATGTGACGTTTTTTTCTTAGATTCTTGGTAATGAGGAATTGTAAAAGTGTTCAGTAAGAGTTATCTGCTCCTCATGTAGATTCCCCTTATAATGTATAGTATATATAATCATGAAAATATAGCTTTGTGTTAATTAATATGTGGTTAGATAAATTGTTAGATTAACTCTTGATGTAGTATTAAGTGTCATATTTTATTGATGAATTACGACATTGTTCGAAATAAAATAATTGTATGATATTTTCTTAATGAATGGAGAGTTTATAGAAAATATTGTTTTACATTATTGCTGCTTGAATGTGCACACACACACACGTAATATTCGAGTATATAAAGTATAGAGATATTGAAATTAAAATGAGGAATAAATGTTTCTTTGAAATGCATTACATTCATTTAATAGAAGTATAAAGTATTAAGATTAAAACGGGAAATAAATATTTTAAAATACAGTGTATTTATTTAAATAAAGATTATAAATCATCAAATCATCAGAATAAACATGATTTTGTTGCTAGAAATGAAAGGTATACGTAATTGAAAGTGAATATTATTAGTCAATTAGAGAAAGTTGCTTTGCTGAAAGCCAAATATAAGTAATTTGATTTATTTTGTTAATCAAGAGTAATATCCTCTCAAAAGTATTTTTTGTGCTAATAATATAACATGTTACTTATTTATTGTCATATAGATGAAACATGTAGGCAAAGTATGTGTTTGAAGTCAAGATATTTAAGTTTTGTTATCAATTTGCTTTGATAGTAGGGATAATCCCAAACTGATGCTAAAAATTTATTTGATAAATTAAAAATCTGTAAGACAAATAGTCCATTTGTAAATATTATGTTAAACCAAGTTTATTTTATTGTAATAAATGATTTGTTTTAGTTATTTAAAATCTTAAAATATGTGTCTTGAGTTATTCTTGTATACATTCGTATTTCTATTTCCACATCTCCACATTTCATACATCTATTACAAATAGATGTATTTTTTTTTTTTTAGTTATAATATTAAATTTGCTAGTGTCTGACAATATTGTTATTTCTTAATCCAAACATTATAAAAGAACATTTGCCACTGGACAAATGTATTAGAAAGGTTGCCAATTCTGTATATTTGTTAGATGATGATATGAGATTAAAATACCCTATCTCTGTCATTATCTTATTATTGAAACACAGTAAAATATTTTAGTCAATTTGTTTTATTACATTTTTGTCATACTTTAGAATTATAACTTATTGGACAATATAGTTTATTTAATTCAACTGTGTTTGTTAAATTCCCTGAGATCTTATTGTTTATTTCTTGATTGACATTAAAGTAGATGTTTAGATTATAATATGCCAAGTCATAGAAATGTTTAAGAATATAATTATAGCAAGCTGATATATGTTATACTTGGATGAAGGAAGAAATTAAGTTTAAAGTATATTTAATAGACTGTACCAAATAAACATTATGATTCGTTATCATACAATTAATTAACAAAGGAATTTACATTATGTTAAATGTTTTATAATATTTCTTTTTTTATTCATTTATTATCATATATCTTATGAACTGCCTATAGCCTCCCACTGAGCTGAGATGAACATAAACTTAAATATAGAGTCTCAGTAATAATTTTGTATTATATAGTTTGTTATATTGTTCTATTCATTTATAGAACTGGCGCCTGGGCATTTCGCTCATGTAATGTATATGAGTGGTGTTGGGAGTGTAGGTTATAATATATATATATATGTGTGTATATATATATATATATATATATATATATATATATATATATATATATATATATATATATATATATATAATTTTTGGGAATGCTCCCTTCAGTTAACTAATCTATTTCATATAACCGATACACATAAACACACTCATGTAAAAAAGATAAATGATCTCCAATAATGATATTTCATGCTAAACCAGTACTCAACAATTGGTCCAGATCATCATCTCCCACACATATATATATAATTGGTCCTCAGTTTATATTAAAATAGAAAATCTTCAAACTTTAACGAACATGCTTCAATCTTCCTACCATCCAATTTATCAGTTGGAATTGATTGAATCCTCACCATTAAAATTTGATGTTTTGCTATCTTTTTCTTTTTTTTGAAACAAACAAATTTTGTTTTTAATTTAGATGTAAATATGTATATACACTTTCAATATAAAAACAATCATTGAAAGATTAAAGCTGAGAGTGAACAATAATTTACAAAAAAGAAGCATATTATTCTATTGCAAGTTTTTTTTGGTCTTTTATGTGTTAAAACATGAGCCAGGAAATGAACCCACATACCTGGTATAACTGCTTGTAAGGCGGCTGTGCTGACCACTTGCAGCTGTTCTGACAACTTCACAGGTGTTTTTTTTTTTGTTTTTGGCAGCCAAAGTGCATTTCATGTAAACCTTTTTGTAGCTTCTTTGTTCAACCTAGGAGCTTTCTGACAATCATTGATCTGGCATAATATTTCCATGTAGTTTCTTATTTGATACAATTCTTGGACTATTGAATGGATTTTAGGATTTTCTTCTCATGTATTCAGGAACATCTAAAACATATGGTTAAATGCCTAACAGACACACAAGTCAATTTTTGCTCTGCTTAATGCCTGCAACTTATTTTGAATTTCAGAAGAAGGAATTACTACTAAAGGAGCTAAGACTTTTTTTCAGATTAGCTAGAGATTCTTCAAAAGAATCTAATTGTTCTTTCATTTCTTTTGGAATGGATTCAAAGTTGGCAAACCATGGTTTTCTTCATTTAAGATTTGCTATCATAATATAAATCGAGCCCTGATATTATAAATGTGTGGAAGATGGTGATCTGGACCAACTGATGAGTGCTTGTTCAGCATGAAATAAGTATATTGGTGATCATGTATGTTTTTCACATGTGTTTGTTTCTTGTGCATCAGTTGTATGAGACAAATTGGTTAGCTGAAGGGATCTTGAAAGTCTGGGTTCAAAACCCTATAATTACATCCAAAATTCAGGAATGTAAAGTATACCTGTATTAATGTGTACATAATTACCATATTAATTTTTTTTCAGGTTATGAATTCAATATTTAAAGATTTTATCAATGTTATCCTAACACAATGAATCAGTTTAACTATCAAGTCTGTAAAAAATAAATATTTATAAATATTTTCTTAAATTAATAAAATCTATGTCCTCTTATACTAATACTGCAACAGCTACAGCTACTCCTACTGCTACTGCTATTACTACTACTACTACTACTACTACTACTACTATTACTACTACTACTACTACTACTACTACTACTACTACTACTACTACTACTACTACTACTAATAATAATAATAATAATAATAATAATAATAATAATAATAATAATAATAATAATAATAATAATAATAATAATAATAATAATAATAATAATAATAATAATAATAATAATAATAATAATAATAATAATAATAATAATAATAATAATAATAATAATAATAATAATAATAATAATAATAATAATAATAATAATAATAATAATAATAATAATAATAATAATAATAATAATAATAATAAAACCTACACAAATCATGGCACTCTCATTCCATGTCTAACACCAATATTAGTACCTACCACCAAAGGTAAAAGGAAGCCTGGATGAGTCAGAAAAAAATTATAAACCAAAGAAGTCAAAGCACATAGGCTTGAACATGTGCCAGTAATGCCAGCTCACATTTCTGCAGATGACATCATACCTATGAACATTGATTTTCTGCCATTATGCTACATGCACTCACCAGAAGACACTTCACAAAATAAGCCAAGCCAATAGAATAAAACCATCAACATAAAAAATAAAAAATCAACATGCATGCCAACATCAAGTGAGCATTTCCAAAACAAACATTTACTAGCCATAGACAACTATCACCAGATAGTAAATTTTCATACACTAAAAGTTTTATACATCACCAACTCTTTCTGCTCCATTATCATCAAGTTGAAAATAGCAAACACCAGAACACCATAAATCCCCAGAGAAAGTTGAAAAATCTCAGTTGAACTCTGCCTCAACAGTTTACAAGAACCACTAACTGAATACATGTTCCATGGACAATGATCAAACAACACTTTTTACAATACCACAAACTATCCCATCATTTAAAACCAAGTATTCCTGTTACAGGTTATTCATTATATTTCATAACATTTCTATAATTAATTGTATAGTGTAGTTTTTTCACAACCTATTACACTATGTGTAATCTAATAATATTTGGATTATAATTAGAAATCTCATATAGCTCTCTGTTTATGAATAAATATGTAAAACCCTCCTCATATATCCCACCTATGCACATTGCAAATATACTAAATTTACTATAAAATAATAAGTTAATGATTATCTTGTATTCTGTAGATTTTATTTTCTATATGTATTTATAATTACATGTAATTCTATGTAATCTATACCTGCAAAACCTTTTGCATATCTAAGAAAATATGTAATCTTTAAACATGATTAAATAAACAAATGAATGTTTCATTCATACATTTCCAATAATCACCTTACAAAATCTCCATAATGTAAAAATAACCTAATAATTGTATTATTATTTACAGCAACCTATACTATTTACATAACCAATATATTATTCTAATAATATGATAGTAATCAATTGATTATGATTTACAAAAACATGCATTCTGTACACATCCATAATCTATGTAATTCTATACAGATTTAATAAAGTATGTGGATTTTTTAGACTGGATATATAGCATTATTTACAATTAATCATAATACAGGCAAACACAATTTATTAGATGCAAAAAAATACTAATTTCAACTAAATTCATTTTGAATAAATAGTTTAACATAAATAATTAAATAAATAACTGATAGAAATGAAATTGGAATAAAAGTCAATAATATATATGAGTACACATATCATTTACAAAATTATTAAAGTATTTAATAATACATATAAATTTACATTTATCTTTATGCTATAAAGATCCAAAAGAAAGTGAAGATCGAATCTTACTGTAATCTGCAATACAAGGGCGCCATCTAGACATTTGAACCTAGAAAAATTTATAAAGTAGACAGATATGCTGTTAAGATCCCACTTTATTTTATATTTAGACTGTTAGCCCAATGTCACTATCATGGAGACGCAGAGATAATAAATAACTTGATTAATGTGTATCTTAAATATATATAAAAAAATAAAAGCCACTGCCAGTAATTAACACACAAACATTTATTTATGCACATATAAATTTTAAATCATTTTAAAGTTGAGGAATAACATTATTTTAGATTTTAATATAACTTTTAATTTCAATTATTATTTTAAACCTTTAAATCATCTACACAGATGAAATTTATATTTATTTTAAGATTGTTGTGTATAAATAAACTACATAGATTTGCATTTAAAAAGAAAATATTCTATACCTTATTTAATCTTAGGCCAAAAGTTCACAGTCAAACCGGCATCAATCCATCTGATACATTGATGTATTCAATGTAGCATGAAAATACAATAGCACAATATACTGTACTGTCAGGAATGGACATCTGAGAGTATAGTTAGTGAAGACATTGACTCTCATTCAGATAGGAATACTATGTCTACCTGACAAGAAGAACAATAAAAAAATCCATAGGAAGGAACTGCATTTTCTGTCTTACCATCTTTTCCATAGGCAGCAAGGTGTTGTGCGGTGTATAAAACGATCCTGCCCATAGCAAATCTCATATTACATCTACTAATTCCACCAATATATCCAATCCATGGACCTAATTCAACTACGAAACGAATAATCTAAGATTACCCTCCCTTAATATAACTTTAAAAATCTATATAGCCATTCATGCCCGACTTAAATTTAATATTTATTTAAATTCGCACAGATGGATTTATAGAAGTTTGTTTTTTTTTAATGTTGAGCATAGAACGACTACACAGATTACACGCTCAACAACATTTCAAAATAAATATAAATGATCAAAATATAAAGTCATTGATGTAATTGCATGAGGGAATTCACAAGAAACCCAATGGCATTCATCATAAGATGCCACATTAACACCAATAACTAAAAAGACATCCAAATAAATACATTTTAGATATTCACTGTAAGATATCACTATTTACTGAATGTCTATATATTTTAATCATATATGAAAACAAAAACATAATTAAACGTGAACGAATCCATGCAAGCATCTATGCCCAATTGAAATTTAATGCATTTAATAATTTAAACAATAAATATTAATACAAATAAAAATAATAATTAAAAAAAATGGAAATGATTTTTAGCAAACAAATATGTAAAAATTAAACATTTATAATTAATTTGAAACATAAGTCAGAGAAAAGTTCCTTTTTTAAAATTTAGATTACTGATCAAATCTTGAAAGTTCTTAATTACTTCAGATTTTAAAATTGTTCAGTTCAATTGCTTACAGTAGAAGAGCTCCTGTTTCCTGTTGGCAATTCCCATGAAGACTTTTATGGAAGACTAGTCTGATATTCTGGAGGTACCCTTAGCTGTTTCGATTCTGGTATCACAGTCATTTCATTTTTAAAATAAGTGAGAGAGAATGACAAGTGCATCTTATTGTTCTTCTCACAAAATCAAGTTAGAACTGTCAGGAAACTGTCTTAATTTGAATTGTTTTCCTTTTATAATCCTCCTATGGATTCCATGAATAAAAACGTCACTGTTCCATTTTTTCATTATGGTTTGGGCCTTTATTTGCTGCTTCTATATTAGACAAGCTAATTCTTTTTATTCTCTTATCTATATTTCATTTATTTTAAGTGCCCCAAGGATTAGTTTGCTTTTCAATTAATTTATAAAACAATCATTTCCATTTATAAAAATATATAA
Organism: Epiperipatus broadwayi; assembly: GCA_028023455.1. NCBI lineage: Eukaryota > Metazoa > Onychophora > Udeonychophora > Euonychophora > Peripatidae > Epiperipatus > Epiperipatus broadwayi. Next base: position 878,165 of record JAQFVV010000263.1, on the reverse strand, counting down.
ATCTTTTTACAAAAATATACGTTCAAACACTTTTTTCATTTATTAAAAAAAAAATATTTTTACAGTTTTGCATCTGTGTGAATATATACATTTAACAACTCTTTAATTTTAGCTTTTAATAAATTTATTTTTATTTGCGAACTTAAAAGTTTTTATTTTAAATTAACGTAATGGCATATTTATCTATCGTTACAATGTAAATAATAATATAAGCCAAAAATACCTTATATATCTCTAGATCTTCTCTTGAATTTTTAAGACATATCTATCTATCTTCTGTCATTTTCTTGTCTGTTTATGTAGCACCATGACTTCAATAATTGTAGTACCATCTATAAAGTTCTTTGGTAAAATAGGAGGCAAGAATCAGTATATTTATTATTGTGCTTCTCTTTACTAATTCTTTGTTCCATTTCTCTACATAGTATTAATTTGACAAAACAAACTATGTTGAAAATTATTGAATAAATCTGGTGTTGCTTCAAGACTAAACTTGTACAACTTTTAATTATACATCAAATTAATAAAATCATAAGACTTCAATCAATATTTTAATGAATTAATTAAATTATTTAGTTTGCTTCATCTTTAGCATTTTTAATTTACTGTTGTATGTATAAACATTATTATAAACTGCAAGAAAACTACAACACACTGACAGAAATCATAACTGATATCAAATCTAACATCTGTTTTTCCAATCAGGAAAACAGAACACAGAAACTACTCTTAATTTGATTAATTGACAACAATTATTGTACTTGACCATCATGATAATAATGTGATTAATTATAGTAAAAGAGATATAACTTTATATTTTGCAATGAAAAAAATGGTAAATTGTTTAATAATTTTTTTGGCAAAAAACTTTTTTAACTACAATTACTTGCTGATGTTAATAGCAGATATCTCCTTGATATATAAATCAAAATTGTAATGTAAATTTTATTGTAGTGTCTTAAAATAAATCCAAATAACATAATGGTAACAATTTAAATTCTATTTGAAATGTTACTCTAACCTAAATAATATAATTGTAGAGGGTTTTAAAAGCTCAATATTTATAGGTATTGAATCTAAAGAGCCTGAATCTTTAGAGCTTAATAATTACTTTAAATTTAATAAATTTTGATTTTATAGATTGCCAAAGCTTTATTAAAAGGGATCCCACTTGTTGCTTCACAAAACCATTAAATAAATATGGAAGAACTAAACAATCAACTCCACTTCAAGTTAGTGAAGTTTACTCTAAATATCTTCTATATTTAGCAATATTATTTTTTTTTAGAAATTGCTATCTGAGAAAACTTGCATCAAAACTTATCATTTACCAATCTGATCAATTTATTAAACTTTTTAATCAGTAATTAAGATATAATACTTTTGGCCAGAAAAATTAGCCTTTACAAAACATTTATCATAAATTATGTTCAAATATTATTTGTCCTTATATAAAATAAACAAAGTTTTAGTGATTTTATAAATAATGGTCTACACTGGGCAGATGTCAAGGGTGTTCTGTTATATTTTGTAAATCCCTATTCTGTTTATCATTCTAAAGTATAATTACCTTCTGCATTTGTTTTTTATTAAGATATATATATAATATATATATATATATATATATATATATATATATATATATATATATATATATATATATATATATATATATATATATATATATATATATATATATATATATAAAGTGGCATTGAAATTGTAATTTTTTTTTAAATGTTAAAAAATTGCTCAAATTTATTTTTTGAAAAATTAAGTAATTCCATGGAAGTAATATTCTCTTTTTTATTATAAATTACAAAAGAAACAAGCTTGCTATATAACTTAAAAGCACATTTAGATCTAAATATTTACAAAATAAAATGAACAAGGTTTTCACGTGAAACACACATATTAGTTTAGGTAATTTTCCTTTACAGAAATAAAATCTCGGTCATAATTGTGTGATGAGAAATAGCCATTAGAGAGTGGATTAGGAAGGTTAAGCACTATGCTGATTGCTACCTCCTGGCCTAAATTACAGTTCTTCACAAATCTTTCACAGGGAAATCTATTGATGAATAACTTTTGTAAATCAGCTTTCTGCACGATTAAATATTTTTTCAAAAATATTTTCCTTCAATAAAATTATTCTAACAATGGTTTAAATAATAAAAAAAAATTCGTGAGAAAAAGTGTCAGATTAATAAAAAGTTAATATATTTTTCATTACATTTGAAATTATTCGTCCTTAAAAAATGTTTTTATTGTTTTTAGTTTTATTATAAATTTTTCTAAATATTTTTTTTTGATATATAATATATCGAGGCAATATCACTAATAGCAATATATGTTTTATTTTTTTATTTTCTATGTACATATATTAAATTAATGCAAAATATTATTTAATATGTATTTATTATGAACAAACATGATCACAATAAGAATATACGATTATCAATAAATATAACCAAGTATTTTCCAATCCAAATTACTCGCAGTATATATATATATATATATATATATATATATATATATATATATATTGATATATATTACTCGCATATATATATATCATCATCATCATCAACCATTATCAATCCACTGCAGGATGAAGGTCTCTCCAAGTTTAATCCATCTTCTCCGATCTTTAGCTTCTCTTCTCCACAACACCCCTGCACATTTTCTTATTCCATCCATCCATCTCACATGTGGTCTCTTTCTGGGTCTTTTACAATATCTTGGAATCCAGTTTAAAATTTCAATTGTCCATCTATTATCATCTCTTCTAGCAATATGTCCAGCCCAACTCCATTTCAATCTTTTAATTTTTTCAATAATGTCAGTAACACCTGTTTGTTGTCTTACCCATACATTGCGTTTTCGATCTCTTCTTGTTACTCCCAACATACATCTCTCCATACTCCTTTGAGTGGTCTGAAGTCTCTGCATTGCTCTTCTATTAAGTGTCCAAGTCTCAGATCCATAAGTAAGAACTGGTAAAACACATTTGTTAAAAACCATCCTTTTCAAACACATAGGCATATTTTCTTTTAGTATCAAGTTATTTCTACCAAAAGCACTCCAACCAAGTTTAATTCTATGATTAATTTCCTCCATTATGTTTCCATCTGTATTAATAATCTTACCAAGGTATTTGTAACTGTTAACTTCTTTTAATTCTTCATAATCAATCTTTATTTTCATATTTTGAGCAAATCGATTAAACATAACTTTAGTCTTTTTAACATTTATCTTTAGTCCTACTTTTTTACTTTCATCTGCTAACTCCTGCAACATTTCCTGCAGCTCTGAAGCATTATTTGCAAAAACAACTACATCATCTGTGAAATCTAAATGACTTAAATACTCTCCATTTACTTTCACTCCTTTAGTTTCCCATTTTAATCCACAAAATACTTCTTGCAGCACTGCTGTAAAAAGTTTTGGAGATATGGAGTCACCTTGTCTTACACCTTTCTCAATGTTGATTTTTCCAGTATCATTATGTAATCTAATTGTTGCTGTTGCATTTTTATAAATATTCTTTAAAATATGACAATATCCTGGATCTATACCTTGATGATCCAATGCTTTAATCACTGAAGAAATGTATATAGAATCGAATGCCTTTTCATAATCTACAAATCCAAAACATAACGACAACTCATATTCGTTTGTCCTTTCTATGACTTCTCTCAATACCTGGGTATGATCTATTGTACTAAAACCACTTTTAAATCCAGCTTGTTCTCTTGGTTGGTAGAAATCCAAAGTTCTCTGTAGACGAGTTGTAATTATCTTGGTAAAAATTTTATATAAAACTGATAAAAGGCTGATAGGTCTGTAATTTCTAATATCTTCTTTATCACCTTTTTTAAATATTAATATTATTACTGCATTCTTCCAATCTTCCGGTACATCTTTATCATTTAGACATTTGGTATATAAATTTGCTAAAATTGTTTCTATTTCTTCACCTGCTTCTTTTAATATATCAATTATAATTCCATCATTTCCTGGAGCCTTTCCTTTCTTCATACCCTTAATTGCATGTCTCACTTCTTCATTTAAAATTCTGGGCAATTCGGAAGATGTAATAGATATAGGAGGTACTTGTTCTTTATTACTATATAATTCTTGATAAAAATCTTCTACCAATTTCATGATGTCATCTCTCTTTTTAGTAATAATTCCATCTTTTTTTCTTATTGCAGATATAAATTTCCTACCAATACCAAAATGTTGTTTAACATTTTTGAGACTTTTATTTTCTTCTACAGCTTTCCTTGCTATTTCACAGTTATACTTTCTTATATCATTTTCAACTCTTTTCCGTACCATTTTACAAAATTCGAGATATTCAATTCTTTTTAATACATCATTTTTGTATATCTTCATATTCCTTCTTTTCTTCATAAATTCTCTAGTCTCAGTAGAAATTTTATTAGTCAATTGCTGCTTTTTTCTACCAGCTATGTTTGTTGCAGTTTTTAAAAGTGTATCAGTTATTTTCATATTAATTTCATTCAAACCTGAATCATGTTCAAAATCTCCTAACACTTGAAACCTATTTGTAAGTTCTAATTTAAATTCATTAGAATGTTTCTGAAGATTAGGAATATCAACTGTAAATATTGTTTTTCTTAATAATTTTTGTCTCTCTAGTTTTACATTAACACGTAACTTACACCTTACTAATCGATGATCACTTCCTGTGTTAAATTTATTAAGAACATTACAATCTTGAAATATGTATTTTCTGTTAGTCAAAATATAATCCAATTCTGCTGTACCTTCATTTGGATGCTTCCATGTCCATTTCCTTTTAACATTTTTCTCAAAAAATGAATTCATAATATAAAGTTTTTCTTTCTCTGCAAACTCCGCAAGTCTATGTCCTCTCTCATTTCTATTACCATAACCAAAATTACCTACAGCAATTTCATCTTTCATTTGTCTACCAATTCTAGCATTAAAGTCTCCCATAACAATTTTAAAATGTTGTTTACTCTGATCAAAAGCCTTTTGTACATCCATATAAAAATCTTCTACTACTTCATCACTATGAGAACTTGTTGGAGCATAAACCTGAATTATCTGCATTTGGTATCTGATATTAAGTTGTATAACTAATCTTGCCACTCTGTCCGATACACCATCAATCTCCACAATATTGTTCTTCCACTTTTTATTTATAATGAATCCTACTCCACTTGTATTTCCAATATGTGTGCCTTTATAATAGAGTATATGTCCACTTTTTAAATCAATTGTTTCTTCTCCTTTTCTTCTAACTTCACAAAGTCCAATAATGTCCCATTTAATATAAGACAGTTCTTCTTCTAATTCTTGCAATCTTCCTTCACTTGAAAGTGATCTGCAGTTGTAAGTAACTAAATAAAAAGTCGACATCAAATGGCAGACTGGGTCTGCAATCAGGGTATTCTTAGCACCCTCCACCTTCAGCCACCAACCGCTGCCTTGGTTGGTGACTTTACAGCCTCCTGGGAATAAGGGCCATGCTTTATTTTTGTCTGTCATAATTGTATATATGTATGGGAAAAATATTTATCATTTACACAAACATTCATTCTGCCTTATCAGGCACTGAGAAGAAAGACCATGGTGTTTCTTGATCTTAAACTCAGATGTAAAAAGCCAATAAACTCACCATGCTGGCTAATGCGTGTTGGTGAGCAGTCCATCCATGTTTGTATACTATATGAATAATCACATAGTAATAACAGCTGCAATGACAAGAACGTATGGAGTGGACATTAGGAATTTGCCCTGCTCGGTTCCTTTCAGGCCTCCAAGAGGAATCAAAGGGTCTCCTTTCAGTTAATAGCAAACTCCTTTCTGCAGCCTATATATATATATATATATATATATATATATATATATATATATATATATATATATATATATATATATATATATATGTATTTGTGCACTTTTTATTAGCTGAGACTATTCTAAAATAGGATTTTGGTGTATAATTTTAAATTTTACAAATCCAATAATATTTACTTATTAAAAGAAGACAATAATGACATATTAGATCATAGGATTTAAACTCGGTTTTAGCTAATGGAAATTTATAAATTATCTTAACTCAAGATACACATAGACAATCGTTTTTCTACTGGGCAAGTCAATAATCGGTAATTCCCAATAATCTTTTGAAAATTAATAAATATTGAAGAAATAATCGGAGATGAATAATCAACAAATATATTCACTGAAAAATAATAATAATTGTGCCATAGGGGAAATGAACTGCAGTAAAATACAAAAGGAAATAAATAAACACCGTAAATATCCAGTAAGGATAGATAAAAGAATAGTAAATCTCTTGGAAACAGTTAAAATATATATTTAAAATTCAATGGAACTAAATTAGTAATAAATGAAAAGTGTTCATTATTATTCTGGATGTATATAAAATCTTAATTGCAATGTGAGATAGAATTATTTATTCTGAGCCATACCACAGGAATGTCAGTTTCTATAAAGTTTTACTGGAAAAAAACGTTGCAGGACACATTTTTAATTGAAATCATAAGTGTGCTTTTTACTATAGAGAGAAATATATATCATCTAAAATAAATAAGACAAACCACAAATAAATTTTTATTACTAAACAAAGAACAAAATGAAGGGTCATTGTTGCAGTAACTCAAATACCCCACATGCAAGAATCTATGGATAAGCAGAATCTTCAAAAAATAAGAAAAAATAAAAACGTTATAATAAGTTTATGGAGTGTGGAACAACTAGAAAATTTAAAATTGTTTTTATACTTTAGCTGAGAGTTAAAAGAAAACTTCTTTTTAATATTGGTATTTATATTTGTAATCTATGATTTGTTAGTATAATAGGGGGGGGGGAGAACTAAATCATTTAATTAGGAATTAATTCAAGTGTTGTTATAATGTAAGTTATTTAATGATTAGGTTGAGATTAAAGATTATTAATCATTTAAATAAACAAATATGTTCAATATTTTAGTATGAAAGGGTATTTAAAATGATATATACACAATCCAGAGAGCAGGTTGTATTTACATGTGCAAATGGATAAACTAAAAACAATGATTTTGTTCTTATGTAAAAGATAAAAGTATTAATTTTGTTTGCTTACCAACCTCCAGAATGACCCTATGTTCTCACTGATTTTGGTCTTGTTACTTAATCATCAAGTACTATTATTATGTAGTGGTTGAAGTAATGGACCATGAATGGAAAAAAAATGATTCTTTAATAAACTGGATATATGATATGTAATTCACATACATAGGGATAAGTATCTCAACATATAATAGGAAATTGTTAGTTTTGTTTAATAATAATACTCCAAAGATTAATTTTCTGTTGTTATTATTATTATAATATATATGTATTACTTTGTTATAAGTTATTTTAAATTCGATATTAATGGAAATGTTTATTATCATTTGTAATGAATATTAATAAAATTATTGTTTAAAAGTTTTATCAAATTTTAATTGCTGCATTTCTTTTCTGGGTTCATTCTCACCACATCACCTAACTCAAAATGTGCTGTCAAAATTAAAATGAAAAGTCAATTCAGTTTAGAGTAAATCTAACAGTTTAATAAGCATAAATTTCTTAATAAAGATTTTTTACTTGTTACATGCTGCCTTGATCCCATAGGTCATTGATGACATTGCCAATTATTAAAGTGTATTTATTAATATAAAATTAAATGATACATTAGTTTTTAATGAAAGTATTACTGTTAATTACAGTTTAGTTAAGAATGATATTTTAATAATAAGTATTAAAGAACATAAATATAAACCTTAATTATAGATTTAAATTATAAGCTTTTCTTATTTTGTGCACTATCCATGGAAATCTGTAAAATCTCTCTTGATATTCCATAGGTAGTATGAAGAATTAATAAATCATTGATTATCCTGAGATCTCCTTATTATAAAGTTATTCTTGTGATTATTGCCTATATTAATTATTAAAAATAATAGAAATCAAAGTTTATCTGTAATTATCTAACAGATTCATTTAATGAGTGATTGAATTAAAACTTAATAGTTATAAACATAATATAATAAGTTGGATATTATTGTTAGCCATGAGAGTATGTAGATACTTAATAAGGAGGAATATCTGGGTATTCTTATGCCATTGAACAAATATTATGTATTTGTTTAATGTTAAGGGGATGTGATCTGTTTATAGGTAAATGAGTCTCTTATCGATTATATTTCAAACACATCTTATTTTAGAAATATTTACTCATGTCAAAGTAACTTAGGATAAATACTAATCTTCTCTAAATTCAATTGTTATAGTTAAAGAAAATGGTTGGGCTATAGGAAGTCTGTTATTAGTACCTAGCCAGAGTCCAAGTAGGGCCTAATATAAGGGACTTGGAAACTCTGCTTAGGGTCATATCACCTCTAGACAGACCACAATATATATATATATATATAATGTTTGTATATATATCTAGACAGACCACAATATATATATATATATATAATGTTTGTATATATTTCTAATAAACTGTAATTACGATATGATAACATATGAATAAATATTTAAATAACCCAATCATATTACAAGCATTGTTATTGTGCTTTTGTTGTAGTCTATTTAAAAGCTTAGACAAGCAGAAAAATTGCAGATCATTTTTTCTTCAGTTATTAATAAAATGACTTACTGCTCAGAAATTCAAAAAAATTGTGATTACCAGAAGTAACAATTATAAAGCCATTATTATTTTAATTTATTATGTAAATAAATAATGCATGACAAAAATTTATGGCCTTCAGTACTCTTCTTCTAATTAGATTACTTAGAAAGATAGGATTTTCTGGTAAATGCGTGTCTTATGTTATTATGACACTTGTTTATAATAGATACATTCCACTTATTACTAGACATTGGTTATATTTGTTATTTGTTTAAGCAATGGTAGTTTAACAAATTATTAAAAGTATTCAAAATGAATGTTACCTTGTAAATGGAAATTTCAAAGAGAAATGATATTGCCATCATAATATTTGGTTATTTAAATATTCAGTTATATTGTGATAATGGATTGGTTTGGGTTTATTTATAAGCTTAGACAAATAGAACAGAGTGAGCCTTTTCCTACTGGTACTAATTTTGTCTCTATAACACTAAGTTGGATTTACTGTTAATCAATAAATAAGATTGCTGTGTTGTTTATAGTAACACTAGTGAGATATATGTTATAAATCATACATATATATCTGCATTACATGATTTATAATTTTAAAATAAATAAAGTATTAAGAAAAACAAGAATAGTTAATATATATATATATATATATATATATATATATATATATATATATATATATATATATATAATTTTATAAAATATTATAAAAATAAAATAAATATGACATCTTTTTTTTTTTTGGAATAGAATATAACTATTTCTGAAGAGTGGAGTGTGGAAAAAATCAGAAGAAATAAATATTTAAAATCTGTCATCTCTTCTTTTTATTAATTAAAAAGAAAAAGGACTAAATGTTTTAAAAAAACTAATTAAATGCACAATATTAAAATAAAATTAGTTTGTAAAAGAAACTTTTGTAAAATATTTCATCAGCAGGAATGCAATTAATTTTAAAAGATTTCTGGATAATAAGATCTTAGAACAATCTAACAAAGATTAGATAAATAAAATGTAAAAATTAATTAAAACTAGATTTAAGTTATGATAAAAATTAAAACTATAATAAAGGAATAAACAATTGGGGAGCTAAATATAAAAATCAGCTGGCTGTTGTTATCATCATTTATTCATTTTGATCTTCAGACAGAGAGTCAGTCATTGAAAAGTTGTCCAGATTTTTCATAGTTCAGTTCATATAAGTGTGAGTTTCAAATTCACCAGTTCATTGATCCATTCATCACTGAGGGAATTGTTAAATTAACCTTCAGTGAGCCAATCATTACTGCTGTGGACATTATCAATGTGAAGCTGCAGAATTAGCAACATGCATTGCTAGTAAACCATGGGAGTGTTCAATTGGGATTCACATCACAAGTCCTCTGCATCTTTAACCATCCTCACCTGGAACCAATGTCTAAATTGAGAATTGGATATTGCCACATACTCTCTTTCCAATTGTTGACATGAAAAATGGAAGGAATGCCATGAAGGTCAACCACTTAGAAATTAACACTAATGAAAACCTCAGTAAATATATTTCCAATAAACTATCTAGACATGCTATTTATTTTAAGTGACAGAAACTTTAATGAAGAACAATTATAAAATTTACCCTTAATGTAATCATTTATATGTTATTTATATAAAGTTTATCCTCTTATATTATATTAAATATGTATGTGCTTGAATAAATGATGTTTGTTTAATTGCCATTTGATGTATGCTATCTCTCTCCTGTCACTGTGGCACCATTAATTTAAATGAATAAATATTTTTATGTGATAAGTAAAATGCACTGGACTCCCATTTAAAGTGTTGGAATTAGCTTGGGATATTTCAACCACTGGATTCATATGCCTATCATTCTAGCATGCCAACTATATATAACATACGGATGATTGATAGCTGAGAATTTGTTTTCAAAATAAATAAAATTCTTTGGATGTAGAGTGTTGTTACAGCAGTCAAGTGCTATATTCAGAAATATAGCCAACCTATACATTTGTGTAGCCTCAATCTGACCATAGGCATCATTGATGGTTAATCTATCAATGGTATTCTACCTCTCTGCTTGAATGTACTAACTATTGCCATGGGTATTAAAGAAGAAAAGATAATTGCATAAGGTGAAATGTTAATAAATAAGTTTTATAGGTAAATAATAATAATAATAATAATAATAATAATAATAATAATAATAATAATAATAATAATAATAATAATAATAATAATAATAATAATAATAATAATAATAATAATAATAATAATAATAATAATAATAATAATAATAATAATAATAATAATAATAATAATAATAATAATAATAATAATAATAATAATAATAATAATAATAATAATAATAATAATAATAATAATAATAATATATAAAAAATAATCATGTATCAAGAGTAAATATTAATTAAATTGTTATATGCAGATGGATCAGTACAATATATACATTAAAAACTCCAACATTTTGGCTTGGGTGATCACATTGAAACATTGGAGTTTTTAAATTAAAATCTTACATGGATGACCACAAAATATATTTTTTATATCTGCAACCTATGAAAACATTTGTGTGTATATATATATATATAAACAATTTAACGGTGAAAAATATATTTTAAAAAATTCTTTAGTAGTGCTTTCATTTATGTAGTAATCCTCATCAGCTTTAAATGATTTTCAAATTTTAATGTTACATAAATTTCCATAAGCTGTATATGGCTGTATTTGCAACTTCCCTATTTATAACATTATTTTTATATTTATCTATTAAAATAGCCTCTTTAATTTTTCTCCTTTTATGATTTCTTTCTTCCATTAATATTTTTATTTCATTAATATTAAATGTAAACCAATAATTACAAGTCTTTTCATGGTCAAAGAATACTGAAGCTCTATTAAATTGACTATTTGCATTTTTTTTAAATCCAATTATATAATAACCGATGCTCCTTTAATCTTTTTTCCAAAGAGCATCTTGATTCACCGCTACATAATTTATTATATCCACATGAAATCTGATAAATAATATTACTTCTTTGCACTTTAGGATTTATATTCTTAGAATTATTAATCAATCAATTACAATTTGGAGGAACACAAAATGAAATATTATACTTTTCTTTAAATATATTCTTAATTAATTTAGATTGCATGTTATTTACAAATGGCTATAATATCCATTTTTTATTATCTAAGGTAACATTGCAAACCCTCTTCTTATTATTAAATGAATTTTCTGTACATAAAATTTGGTTTTTGATCATAACCAATCTTTAAAAGTTCATTAGCAAAAAGTTCAATATTTAAAATATTATCATTCCTATACTTACATAATTTACCGTTGCGATGCAAAAATGATTTCAGACTTGCCGTTTTATGTATTATTGAAACACATGATTTATTATGAATATATCCTCTTTCTCCAATGGGTTTAAAAGTTAATTTATAATTTAAATGAGTAGCATCTCTATATATTTGTAAATCCAAAAATTTTATTTTTCCATTTTGTTCATTCTCAATAGTCCATTTTAAATTATTTAAATTATTCAGTTTGTATAAAAGAACATCGATAATATCTTGAGAACCACAAACAAAAACATCATTAACATATCTAGTATAAATTTTAATACTTTCAAAATGCTAAGAATTAAATATAAGAGCTTCCTATTTTGATAATGTAAAATTACAAATTTGTGCAACCATAGATAATTCCATTGGCCATCCTTTACCCATTTTATAAAATTTATTATTATATATTGCAATAATATTATAATTTATAATTTTTAGTCATTCAATAACAAAATCTATCAAATGTTTATTTACAGATGTATTAATTAGTGCAAATTCAATTAAACTTATAGATTCAAGATGATCAATTGATGCATATAAATCTGTTACATTCAATGAAGCCAACAAATCATTATCATTTATTTTTATATTTTTAATTCTATCAACAAATTCATAAGAAAATGCAACTGTATATCTTCCAAAACCTAACCTATTTTGTAACAATTTACCAATATATTTAGCTGTTTTATACATAAATGATCTACTAAAATCTATCATCAGTCTAAAAGGATTCTCTACTTTTTAAAGTTTCATATTAGCAAATATTCTTGGGTATATAGCTGTAGATGGATATATATTATAGTATGTACAACTATTCATAAAATGACTTTTAGCCTTCTTTAAAATATTATTTATAAATTTCATACATTGTCCATCCATGTTATAACTATTAATATATTAAATCCCAATTTATTCATTTGCATTTCAATTTCATCATTATATGCATCTGTTTTAATAAAACACATTCTTAAACATTTATTTTTCTTCAAACAGATATTTTGCTCAGTCCTAAGAAGATGTTTAAATTCAGAAACAGCATAATTCCATGATTGATCATATCTATTATTTTTATTTTATGTTTAGAAATATCCTTAATTATATTACCACAATCTTGTAAGTTCATATTATCATCAAAAATATTCTGCACTGATGCAAGCAATTCCATATTATAATCTTTCCATATACTGCCTACATACTTTGAACAATATTGTAAAATATATTTTTGTGTAAAACTATTTTTTTTCATCTGTTAAATTCGTGTAATTATTATCACCATAACTATTTGCATCTTCTTATGAATTTGTTGATAGAATTAAAAATATAAAAGTAAATGATAATGATTTATTTATTTACTTCATCACATGTAACAGAATTATATGGATAAATTGAATACCTTGAATCTATAAGTTTAATTGAAATTGCACTAATGAATATGTCTGTAAATAAAATTTGATAGATTTTGTTATTGAATCACTAACATTTATAAGTGATAATATTATTGCAACATATAATAATAAATTTTATAAAATGGGTAAAGGATGGCCAATGGGATTACTTATGGCACAAATTTGTAATTTTACTTTATCAAAATATGAAGCTATTATATTTAATTCTTATAATTTTGAAAGTATTAAAATTTATACTAGATATGTTGATGATGTTTTTGTATGTGGTCCTCAAGACATTACCGATGTTCTCTTATATAAACTAAATAATTTAAAATAGATTATTGAGAATGAACAAGATGGAAAAATAAAATGTTTGGATTTACAAATACATTGAGATGCTACTGATTTTAATTATAAATTAATTTTTAAACCTATTGGAGAAAGAGCATATATGTATTTTACATCATATGTTCCGATGATAATTAAATTTCAAGTCTGAAATCATTTTTGCAGTATGATAACTTATGTAAATATAGGAGTAATAAAATTTTAAATATTGAACTCTTTGCTAATGAACTTATAAAGGTTGATTATAATAAAAAACAAATTTTATGTACAATAAATTCATTTAATAATAAGAAGAGGGTTTGCAATGTTACCTTAGATAATAAAAAATGGATATCTATGCCATTTATAAATAACATGCAATCTAAATTATTTAAGAATATATTTTTTTAAAAAGTATAATATTTCATTTTGTGTTCCTCTGAATATTAATTGATTGATTAATAATTCTAAGAGTATAATTCCTAAAATACAAAGAAGTAATATAATATTCCAGATTTCATGTGGATGTAATAACTTATATATGGGTGAATGGGGACATTCTGTGGAAAAAGATTTAATCGGCTTAAAAATAATGTAAACAGTCAATTTAATACAGCTTCAGTATATTTTTATTATAAAAACACTTGTAATTATAAGTTTACATTTAATTTTAATGAAATAAAAATATTAATGGAAGAAAGGAATCATAAAAAGAGGAATATTAAAGAGGCAATTTTAATAGATAAATATAAAGATGTTATTAATAGGAAAGTTATAAATATAGTCATACACATCCTATGGAAATTTATGTAACATTAAAATTTGAAAATCACTTAAAGCTGATGAGGAATACAATGTAATTGAAAGTGTTACTAAAAAATTTAAAATATAATATTTTTAATATTAAATTGTTTATTTGTATATAGCATATATTATTTTTTATAATGGGTATTATGCTGTTACATTTAATATATATATATATATATATATATATATATATATATATATATATATATATATATATATATATATATATATATATATATATATATAAATTCAATGTCTGTATTTTTTCAAAGCAATATACATAATTATATAATTGAATATTTATAAATACAGTAATTAGATAATTAAAAATTTTATCCACTTTAGAGCACTTTCAATTATCCTAGTAATTTTTTCAACTAACACACACACACATATATATATATATTGTAACGATATATAAATATGTCATTACATTAATTTAAAAGAAAAACTTAAAAGTTCGCAAATAAAAGTAAAAAAACTAAACGCTAAAATTAAAAATGTTTGTTATACATATATACATTCGCACAGATGCTAAACTTTAAAAATATTTTTTTTAATAAATAAAAAAAAGGTATTTGAATGTATTTTTTATAAAAAAAAGATTTATAAAAGTATTTTAATAAAAAAATAATGTAAGTTAAAATAAAAACAGGTATTAATTAATTCCTGTAATCTATAAATGGAAATGATTGTTTATTAATTATCTAAAAGCTGTTTAATTAAAAAATCAGATGGAACGTTAGATAAGAGAAGAAAGGAATTTTAGCTTGACCAATGGAAGCCAAATAAAGGCCCGGACCATAACGAAAAAACAGAACAGTGACGTTTTTGTTCATGGAATCCATAGGAGGACTATAAAAAGAAAAAAATATGGAGTTCCAGTCAGAGAGAACTTTTTCCAACTTGATTTTGGTGAGTCTGGCAACAAGATGCACTTGTCGTCCTCACTCACTTATTTAAAAATGCAAAGACTGTGATACCAGGACAGAACCAGCAACTGCCACCTCCAAACATCAGACCAGTCTTCCAGGAAAGTCTGCGTGGGAATTGCCAACGGGAACAGGGACTTCTCTACCGTAAGCAATAGAACTGAACAATTGTTAAAAATCATAACATTAATTAAGAACTTTAAAGATTGATAAGTAAATTTATTTTTATAAAAAGGAACTTTTCTCTGACCTATGTGTCAACTAAATTGATAATGTGAAATTTTATATATATGTATGCGTTTGATAAAAAAAAATCATTTCCATTTATTATTTATTGTATTGATATTTATTGTTAAATTTTAAATGAGTAAATTTTAAGTTGTTTATAGACGCTTGCATGGATTCGTTTGCGGTTAATTATATTTTGGTTTTCATATTTGATCAAAATATATAGACATTCGATAAATAATGATACCTTACGGTGAGTATCTAAAATGTATTTATTCGGATGTCTTTTAAGTTATTGGTGACAACGCAAGTATCTTATGGTGAATACTATTGGGTTACTTATAAGTTTCCCTCTGCGATTGTCGGTATCAATAATTTTGTATTTTGATCGTTTATGTTTATTTTGAAATGTTTTTGACCGTGGAATCTATGTAATCGATCTATACCCAACATTTTTAAACAATCTGTGCGAACGTATTTAAATGTTAAAATTAAGTCGGGCGTGAATGGCTATATAGATTTGTAAAGTTATATTAGGGGAGGGAAATCGTAGGTTATTTGTGTCGTTGTTGAATTGGGTCAATGGATTGGATATATTTGTGTAGTTAGTAGATGTAGTGTGAGTTTCGCTACGTGCAGAATCGCTGTATACACCGCACCAACCCTTTGCCTATGGATGGGATTGTAAGTCAGCAAAAAGGATCGCGGTCCCTTCCTATGGAGTTTTTATTTTATTGTTCTTCTTGCTATACAGACGTCATATTCCTGTATTAGACAAGAGTCAATGTTTTCTTAAAATATATTGTTCAGATGTCCATTCCTGACAGTATAGTATCTTTGTGCTGTTGTATTTTCATGCTACATTGAATACATAAATGTATCGGATGGATTGATGCTAGTTTGACTGCGAATTTTAGCCTAGGGTTAAATAGGGATAGAATGTTTTATTTTCAAATGCAGATCTATGTAGTCTATTCATACTTGACAATCTAAATAAAAAAAAATTAAAATCATTGAAATTTATATAAATGTAAAATTAAAGAGTAATAAGAATATAAAAATCTACAAATGTTAAACCTATTCCTCGAGTTTAGAATGATTTTATATGTGCGTAAATAAATATTTTATGTGTTAATTTCTGGCAGTGGCTTTTACTCTTTGATATTTAAGATATAAAGTTTATAGATTTTTATCTATGCGTTTCCGCTGAGCTAGTGACTTGGGCTAACGATCAGAATATTTAAATAAAGTGGAATCTTAACAGCGCGTATCTGCCTACTCTATAAATTTTTCTAGGCTCAAATGCCTAGATGGCGCCCTTGTAGACAGATATTGTGTTTGCGGTTAGATTCGATCTTCACTTTCATTCCGATTGGTACAATATATATATATATAATTTTTGGGAATAAACTTTGAATTATTTTTCATTACAATCTGATATTTTGATATATTAACAACCGCCATTATCAAGTTTAACTTTTGAAAGAAAAATCATTAGATGTCAAACAATAATGTGACTCAGTGCAAGATGAGAAGTGAGATTCAACTTGAAGTATTTCAGCATTCACAATATGAGGCCTATCAAAATGTTTATTTCCCTCAATTTTTTCACCTATTAATTTTAAGTTAATGTTAGATAAAATGAGAGGGTTCCACATAGCTGAATTACATTGTGCTTCATCAGCCCTATTTAAACCAGTAGGTCTCTTTAATGTTTTAATTGCCTCTCTCATGGTTCTGAAATCATAAGTTTCCAAATTAGCAAGTATTTTTGTATTGTCCAAATCACGTTTGTGGGCAATTTTTAAAAAATGGGAAATAAAAACTGATGTGCTAATTTTTTAATTAAAAGCATTTCTATGTTCTTTAATTCTGACATTTATTCACCTATTAGACTGACCCACATAGCATCTTGAGAATTGCAAACATAAAATTTCATAAACTCCTTGGTGTACCAAAAATATTTGGTCTTTTATATAAAAAATCATCAATTTTTTTGCCAGTAGAAAAGGTAGTCTTTATATTAAAACAAGATCATATTCTATAGATTTTATCAGTAACCCCTTTAATGTAAAGTAAAATTACTCTATTAAAAGAGGATTGTCAATTCTATCCTCTTTTTTCTTTTTAGTATTAATGTTATGTAAAGCCTTACATATAATGTTTTTATTATAATTATTAGAAAGTAGAATATTTTGTAAGTTCTATTTCTTGGGTAAGATGTTCTTTATTAGATAAATTATAAGCTCTAGTGAAAAGATTTTTTGCTACAAAAAATGTGCATGATGATGATGAGAATTAAAATTAAGCTGATCTGTTTATATGGGTGGATTTTCTGTAAACAGATATTGATAATGTTTCATCACATTTTTTTTGCAATTAGCACATCTAGAAAAGAAAACACTTTCTTTTACATGAAGTGAAAAAGTCGAGCTGCAATATTTGAGCTTTGACCTCCAGAGTTATCCACTCTCTCAGCTCTACACATTACAAAAGGCAAATAAAGCATTTATTAGATTAATGTAAACAAAAATTTACCATTTTTATACCATCAATTAATTAATTCACAAAAACTGTTAGCATAAGAATTGAAATAATGAATAAAAGTCTACAGATGTACATCTTCTAGTGCAAAGTATGTTATTTGTATGAAGTTCTTTGATTTAAGAACAATAAGAGTTGAATAACATTTTAATATCACTCAAAAAAAGTCCAGGATCTATATAGTGGTCAAGTACAATATTTTCTAGTAAATATTATCTGTTTTATATTTTCAAAATTATAGACACCATAGTTTAACAATTGCTGTATTTTGGTCTTTTAGTTATGTTTATACATTTTCTGCATAATATTTTTTAAACCATTTTAAATGCAATTTAATGTTCTGCATAGTGATAAGTTTTGGATATATAAAAATATTTAATTAATTATACTTTTTTTTAAATTACAAATTTTTTGACTTTTAATAAGGTTTTGTTTTATAATAAAAGATTTTAATATTTAGACAACATTAAACTGTTGCACATGTGCTTTGGATTTTTAAATATAGAATGAATGAATACTAAATCCAAAGTGCATGTGCAACAGTTTAATGCTGTTTAAATATTATTGTTTATAAAAAAAACATTGCGCTATATAAAATAATTGAATAAAATATTTTGTAAAATTTTCTAACTTTTTATAAATACTTTCTTACAGAAATCAGATTGTTCTGCATTTTGTTATGTCAAATTTATTTGTGAGATGAGTTTTATGCTGAGATATGTCTTCATTAGTCAAAAATTCCTTGTAAAATACTTTTTAACCCAACTGTCACCACCATCAGAACATTGCTCAGAGCTCAAGGAAAACCAGGAAGACAATAACTCGCAAAGACTTTCGACAGTTGAAAAACCTAAAAAAGATGGTAAATTGAAAGCAAAATGACAAAACACAATAGATATATCTGCAATTGCAAATCAAACTAATAAAATACACAAAAGAAAGTCAGTCCTATCAGACAAATCCAGCTCAGATGAAGAGAATACTCAATTTACAACCTCCTCCAACAATCAAACAACAGATCTAATCCCAGCTAAACATCTCAAATCTTCAGAAAAGAAGAGGAAAATTATGGACCCCCAACATCCAATCCCCTGGAACCATCGAAAGACACCCTAACAAGTTATACCCCCACTTCAATTTTGAATGACTGCCAAGAACTTCTACTGACCCTTTCCTCTCATTCTCAGGTGCCCTCTGAGAAAGTGGATGCTGCAGAAGATCCAAATGACATTGGGTGGGAAGATTCATCCACTGGCTCAGAGCTGCTGGTCGAAGAGACATAAAACTAGATTGTTATGAACTGTAAAATCGCTGGAGTCAATGTTCATGGCATCAACTCATTAAGTAGAGCCTATGCTATTAAAAATTGGATTGCCCTCAACTCCCCACATATATTCCTAATGAGAGAGACTAAATACCATCAGAACACTGATCATAAAATTCTAACATGGCTTTTGTCATCAGGTTATACCAGATTTTCTATTGGCTCCTCAGCTTCTGGAGGAGTTGGCATCCTGGTTAATAACGCAATACTCCCCAATAGCTTTAATCTTCTACTGTTAGACACCAACATAGTTACCATTGAGGTTGACTACTAAAGCTACCCTATTATCATGCCTATGTGTATACGGCCAAAGACACAACTCAATATTCAACATAACCCATATGCTAAATACCATCATCAGAAACAGAACCAGTCTGAAAATTCTCTTGGGAGATTTCAATACCACATGCCAAAACTTTAACACTAGATTTGTCCATCACTTAAATCAAAGACTGATGTGTGGAGAGGGCTTCTTCCCCCAGGTGCCTTCTCCTTTTACACCAGAACTTGAAGATCCCTGATTGACCTGATATATTATACATTAGACCTCCACTTTTACATTGATGCAGCTTTGGTTCCTGTCTCGTTCTCAGATCATATGGCAGTATTATCCATCTAGAAGCTATTGCAGCTCCAATGCCTGTTGTGGGGCCCAGCAGAACAATGTGTATGGTCACAAAGTCCAGCATGACAGAAGCCATAGTTTCTGAAACCTACATTTATTTCCGAAAGATCAACATACTTTCCCTTCCAGCTGAAGAAACCTGGTTCACATATATCAGTATTCTTCAATCCATTCTAAACCATCACACCAGAAAAATTAAAGGCCCAAATAGCGTACTCAGAGACCTCACAGTCATTGAAAATCCAACTACAAATGCTGCAACAGAATCTTTCCAATATAGAAGTCACCTTATCACTTAAAAACATTTACCATATTAAATAAAAATCACTCACAGAATATATATCCATCAGGAGATCTAAATTCTTCTTGTCTCAACAACATTGTTGGACAAGAGGGTACCTCAGATGGGCTCTAGGGACAAATAGACAACAAGTTACACCATCATCAATTACAAGTAATGGCAACACACTCATAGGTTATCCTATGATGTTTCTCATCAGTCAGCACCATCAACAACTTATGCAAGCAGATAGTCCTCCTTCCGAACCAGACTAACCGGAAGGCAGGAATCCAGGTGAGCATGGCATAATATAAGGTCTACTTAAAGAGAAACTCATGTCTCTCCCAGATAGCATTCATCCAGGACTCCATGGCACTCCTAAGTTCCTTTTAAATCACCTAAGCCAGTTTACGATTCCCATCATGGTCAAAATGATTGAACACTTAGCTACTGGGCACAGAAATATAGCTGATCTATATCCAGTAGCACTAGTTCCTTTTTTGAAAAAACAAAAACCACTCACTGATCCCACCAGTATTCGACCATCTCCATGATCCTATTGCTGATCAAGATAATGGAGTCAGTCATCAAGGATAAAATTCAACCTATAGTTCTTAAACACATTTCTCCTAATCAATATGAGAAAAAAGGCTCCTCCACCTCACATGCTATGGCTAACGTAATGGCTCTCATTGATTATATCAGAATACAAAAAAAATCTAAACCCACTGCTGTCCAGCTGGATATCACTGTGGCTTTTGATTCAGTGCATGTAGACATCCTTCTGAATCTGCTGGCTGAGTATGATGTTCCAGCCACCATTATACAGATAATCAGTAATCTATTAAGCAACAGAGAAATCTTTGTCTCACTGGATGGCAAGCTCACACCAGGCTTCAAACCTTTTAAATCTCTCCCTCAAGGTCCCCCCTACTTCACAGCATACATAAATCCTCTACTTATGGATATTGAATAAAATCTCCTGGGTGTATTTATTCCATCCATCAATAAACACCATAACTCATTTGCCAACATAGATGACATCATGATTGTTCTATCTACCATAAAATACCTTCCCCACCTACAATCCATTTTAAATCAATATTCTGCAAAATATCATTTACAAATAAAACACAACAAATCAGCTATCTGGCAGATAAATTCAGGAAAACAAATATCATCTACCTATACTGCCAAGCCACAAAGATTCTTGGGGTTTTCTATCTTCAAATCATCAATGGCAATGGCCAGAAAAATACAGAACGGTATACTCCAAACAACAGAGCACATCATCATGTCTCTCTCTAGAGTCTATCATGGAAAGGCAGGCCTCCTGAATATGACAATATTACCAAAAATTACATATTACCTGCCCTTAATCAAACTAACCAAACAGTTTGAGAACAAAATTAATCACCTATGCACCAAACACTTCTGGAGAAGGAAGACAGTGATCGATCCCCACCAGGAAAAATGCTGTGGATATCATCCCTTATCAATCTTCTAAGTGAATACAAACCAATCATGGACACCAATATCAACATTAAAATTACCTTGTGGGATGTGTACCACACCCACAACCTCCCGAAAGTAACCTCAATCTCACAAACCAAAAATTAATTATCCCCTTTAAAAGATGGTGTCTGGAGCCCAAGTATCTGGACTTCATCATCAAAATTAACCTTAGCATGCTTCCCACAAACTGGTTCTGTTTTATCAAAGAGGTAACTCCAACATTGATCCAACCTGCAGTTTATGTTCTCATGAAGAGGAAACCATTGAGAATGTCATATATCACTGTCCAAACCTTAAAACAGTCAGAGATATAATCTTCACCAACTCCAATATCAGACTGAACCTAATTCTCTCCCCCATTAAAGTGATACACACCAGAACATTTTTTTATTTTTAGACTATCCATTTTCATTCTCTATGCAATCTGGGTAGTACAATGCAAGTTGGTAATGGAACTGCCCTCCCTAGACCCAGATCTGTTGTTCTGCAAAACAATAAATAAAATCAGAAAAAGAGATGAGCTCATCTCTCCCAAAAAATCTTTTGAGGACACTTGGAACCTATTCACCCTCTCTACTAATAACAACAGAACAACAAACATTCTAGCCTACTAAACCACTCATAAGAACTCTCAGAACTTAGCATAACCTCATTTACCTTTGTATATATCCTTTACAATTTGTACACAAAGTAATTAATAAATATATTTTTGAAACAACAAATATTTTTTTAATTATCCTCAAAAAAATAATTTTGTAAAGTCATGATCTATTTGAATTATTATTAGCCAGAATGTATTTACACACAAAATTTGTAATCCATAAATATAAATATTTTATAATCTGTCAAAGATACTAAATAAATGTGAATTACTATGAAAATTATTTAGACTATATTCACTATGTATTATACTAAATTTAATACCAATTTCATAGGATATTTTGAATTTTTGTTCTTTATTGCTATATAATTCTTCACAGAATTTACCCACACACTTCATGATGACATCTCTCTTTTTTATAATAGTTTGAACTTTTCTCCTCATTGCAGAAGTAAATTTTCTACCAATTCCCAAATATTGGTTAACATTTTTATGACTTCTATTTTTTAATAGATTCCTTATTAATTCACAATTATTTTCTTAATCATTATTAACTTTTTTATACCATTTTACAAACCTCTAGATATTCATTTTTTATTAATGAATCATTTCTATATATTTTGATATACCTTATCTTCTTGATTCAATAAAAAGTTTAATAATAAATTACTGCTTTCTTTGTACTAGCTATGTTTTTGATGCAGTTCTTAATACTGTACCAATTATTTTTCTAGAAATTTCATTCAAGTCTGAGCATCATCAAAATTTGTTAATATTTTAAAATCATTTGCAAGTTCTAATCTACATTTATTGGAATGTTTCTGAAGGTTAGGAACATAAATTGTGAATATTGTTTCTCTTAATAATTTTGGTCTCTCTAGTTTTGTATTAACATGCATCATACATCTCACTAATGATTATCACTTTATGTATTGTATTTAGTAAAAATTTTAATACAATTTACTAATTACATAATGTATAGATGTCTGAGCATTTAGAAAAATCTTTATTGTTTATAAAAATTCCATATAGTTTTATCAATGGTAGAGTTGTATGTTAAAAGCTAAAATTTCCAGGTGATTCTTTTTTTTTTCTAAATTATCTCATCTACTATAAAAACATTAAAAATATAACTCCTACAATTATATTATTTAAAACGCCATGATATAAAAAAATAAATCATATTTGTATATTAATAAAAATATTATAAAAACTGAACTTTAAGTATTGCAATATCATTT
The DNA here is from genome assembly GCA_028023455.1 of Epiperipatus broadwayi. Taxonomy (NCBI): domain Eukaryota; kingdom Metazoa; phylum Onychophora; class Udeonychophora; order Euonychophora; family Peripatidae; genus Epiperipatus; species Epiperipatus broadwayi. The sequence goes on along the minus strand of JAQFVV010000263.1, from coordinate 854,296 downwards.
GTAAATGATAATTTAATCTTAAAAAATGTGATAGCCACCACAATGAATTATAGACTTTTATTTATTTACTATCGATAGTAATTTATTGTTTTTTAATGTTCTAAATATTTGAAAAATGGCAATGAAAATACTGCAAGATAAGTAAATTTATTTCGTCTTTGATTAATCCTTTGTTGTTTGAAATATTTACAGTTAATTTTTAAAATAGTTTTTTCTCTTTTCTATATGATTTTAATTCTTAATTTATAGATATTTCATGAGAAAACCATTATTGCTAGATTTCAAAATAATAACTTTAAAATAAAAATTAATTCATAATCACATTCATTACATTTATAGTTGGGATTCATAAGTAAACAAACCAATTTTCAGCAGAAACTTAAACAATCTCTCTACAATAAAATCTCAGAATTACCGCGTAGTTACGCATTATAGAGTAAACATTCAATCCATAAATTTACTTTACAAAGAAAGAAGAAAGTAATAATTATTATAAATTACATAAAAACTTTTTAAATAAATTTCGAAGTAAAAACACGTTAATATATCAAAATAAACATAAAAAATCAAAAAATGTTATGAAAAAGAGGATAGTTAAATATGCTAGATGTTTAGATATATAGGTAGCAAATTAACAATAATTATTAAATACGTAATCAACAAAAATGTGTATTCAAATAATAAGTTGAAAAGTATATAATTGACAAACTTGAAAAGAAAAACTTTAATAAATTAATAGTTTTCAGAAAGAATATTTTAATAAAATGTAATCAGTAAATTGTTTTTAATATAGATATATAATTATACTTGTAAGTACATACTATATATAAACTTAGGTAAGATGTTTTTCGAGTTATTTTTTATCGCCTTTGATCTCGACTCCATCATATTGCAGCCATGTCGCCATAATGATAGCAATATGCTTAGTCTTCAAAATAGTAAATTACGAAATATTCTTTCTTTTTATAAGAACCAAAATGGCATACCGGCAATAAAAAAATTATAACTTTTTTTTTTAAATTATAGTTATCAAAATGATTTTATAAAGTATATTTACTGAGAAGTTGATATTTTTTTAAAAATAATGTGCTTAGCAAAAATCTTTATCCATTAATTAATGGTCACTCCTTAACTTCTTTTGATCACTGAGCATGCCACTAGGCTACTGTCAATATAAAAAAATTAATTTATGGTTATCAAAAGTTGACACTGAGAAATGCTACCAGCCAGACTCATGGAGAGGAAACGATCTTAAACATTGATCAGACAATTGAGGGACAGGACACAGAATCAAATGATAACCAAAAACAAATATAATTATAAATAATTTTAAAGTTTTATTAAATTCAAAAAATAATAATATTAGTCAAACAAAATATAAAAGTTTCACCTAAATTGCCCAACTTTCTATGTCAGAGAATGCAAGTGAATATTATGGTTTTAAACACATCAGTAGATAAGATCATTTTCTCACCAAAGAGTTAAAGGGATTTATGATTTTTTTCTTGCCAGTGAATTATCTAAACAAATTCCATTTTTCTTTATTTAGAGATTTCAAATGAAAATGATCTTGTATGGAAGTCAATGAACAGTGCAGAGTGAGCTTTCCCCCAAACCTGATAAAACATAGGGACATAATACAGATGTCATATGCTTGCAAACACTTATAAGAAAATCATTACAAATACAACTGCCAATGTTAACTCTGACAAGCAAAGATAAAAGATTATGATTTTACATAATCTTAAATAAAAGAAAACAAAATCTCCATGGTTTAAGAAAAACAGAACTAGACAATCGATAAATTATTAGCCAAAAAATTTACAGTGTAAAAGAAATGGAAACAGATTAATAACAATGAAAAATAAGGAAAAGGTAAGTTAAAAAAAAGCTACTAATATCTGCCAAAGTTTTTAAGATCAATTCATCATCATCATCATCATCATCATCATCATCATCATCATCATCATCATCATCATAATAATAATAATAATAATAATAATAATAATAATAATAATAATAATAATAATAATAATAATAATAATAATAATAATAATAATAATAATAATAATAATAATAATAATAATAAAGAAATAAACTGTGTATAAAATATAAATGCATAATACCCTTTACGACCAAGAAATTTAAAATAGAAAATCTTAAGCTAATTCTCTAGTACATATAATAAAAAATATGTTTATAAAGTATGAATAATATTTTGAGTGATTATGAATAATTTATGACAGTTCCATATTTCTGTTTGGATTAAGCTGAGACTTAATCAAAGAAATTTAAACAAAGAAATTTAAGCCTTGGTTTAATATAAAAATAAACACTCATTTGCTTCAAGGAATTAATGTTAAGTCTGACTGATTTTTTCCAGTGCTGTGCACAAAATTTATCTCTATCTAAAGTTCATTACAAAGATTTTTGGTCTCCAGCCTCCTGGCTGTGGCATATGAAGGCAATTTTTATGAACAGTTTTAAACTTGTTCTTGATACACAATTTCAAGATTCAGAGTTCAACTTTGGATTGGTTTAGCACTGCATATTTTTAAGAAGGTTTTTCAAGGTATATTTTTCTGCATTCTATATTGATGCTACTATTATTTTTCACTTCTTTTATTAGCAATTAGCCCAGCAATTCTTTCTTAGTTTAGTAGTCAGCAATGGTTAAAAAAGCAAAAAATATAATATATCAAGCATCTGCAATTAGTGAAAATCCAATTTTGGTAATCCACCTTTAGCAAGTAGCAAATATCTAAAAGTAGTCAAGTGTTGTTAGCAGAGAGGTCATCTCACCCGCCTTGCAAGCAAGTAGTTGGTTGCAGACGGATGTGGGTTCGCATCCCGGCCGATGCTATGACATATGAAATATCTAAAAGTAATAATAACAGCAGTCTGCCTTTAGTAAATATAAAAGTTATAATATTATATGCCATTAGTGAATGTAAAAATTATAATCATCTCATAAAATTATCTCATGCCTAATCTTGTATACAATTTTACCAGGTTTATTCTTTATCTCCTATTTAATCTTAATTGAAAACAAAATTTAACCAGGACTCTATATCTAGGTAAATGACAAAGTAAGTATCAGCATTTAAGATAGATTAAAACCAAAATGCAAAATACCACAATTATCTTAATTAAAACTCTTTCCAGAAACAAGGGCATAGAAAAAATTGTATACTTAGCTGAGAATTTATTTGTGCGCTTATTGTTTAATTGAAACCAAAAGTAACTTTGTCCCACTGAATTAAATTACATCAAAACATGAAAGAGAAAATGATAATTTTTATGTTTTTGATGTTACATAACCCAGTGGAAGGTAGTTATTTCCCCTTCAATTACAGACATTTAAATAAAAAGTTAAAGATCATTTATTAGTGCTTATTGTTCAATAACAGATTTTATGTGAAGATTTGAAGTCTGTATTAAACATTTCATTATAGAATATACAATTTCCTTCTTCTTCCTTTCCTTATGTATTGATTTCTATATTTGCATATCATACCATTTCCAATCTTCTTATCTATTTAACAATATTATTTTAACACCAAAACTTTACTCTTGCAGTTTCAACTGTTTTGCAGTCCTCATCAGGGATCTTTATAATCTGACTTCCAAGTTTTGGTGTAAAAAATAATATTGTTAAGTATATAAAAAGTTTAGATATGGTACATGTCATTATAGAATATGATTTAATCATTTTCTCCAACTCATATTTATAAGACTTGTGTTGTGAAAGTGATTGAATTAACTGACAAAATTTTAATCTAAAACCTTTCAACCTTCATTTATTGTGTAATCTTCTACAACTTCACTTTTAGCTCTCCATTACATCTTTTTAATATAATTTGGAAGACTAATAACATAACTAATTTTTTACCTGCAACTAAATCAAGCTTTTGTGAAATTCTTGAAACTTCTAAGCTATAAAGATTAATTTAAACTGAGTTATTTTAAATCTTTTTATTTAAAAAACAAACAAATATGATAACTATATGACAAATAAGAATGGTTAAAAATTCCATTTTTATATAGATAATTCCAAATGATGCTATAACATTTTTGATCCTACAATATTGATTTGTTTATTTTTTATAATTGCCTTAATTGTTGTGCTAATTTGAATTCTATAATAAATAAATAATTTTATTAATATTGTGACAAATGTATTGTTAATCTCTTAAATATTCTTTAATTTCTGTATGTGGATAATTTGTATATGGCGTTTAGATGATGTGAGACAAAATTAGTGCTGCAAAATGAATTTTTAACCTTCTCTTATAAAATTGTTTAAACATTTACAATTTTGCTAATGAGTAATATATATTAGTCAATGAAATATTATGGAATAATTGTGTTGAACTATGTTCAAATTATCAAATTATCAAAAACTATGTTAACTTTATTAATACTGTTAAATAGGCAAGTAATTATACACTTTAATTAAACTTATTTAACATTGTGAATTTTATAATACATAGAGAATTACTCAAAACATCAAAAACTTCATGTCCTTACTTTATCACTTTTTTAAAGGTCTTATATCTTAATATTAGGCTTCCTTTTCATTGTTACTCATCTTAAATCAATTACATAAAAACTAGGAATATCACATATCTATTAATTTGACAGCCTCTTGTGGAGGACAGATTTACTCCAAGTCATAGTAATAATTTTAATAAAATTAGTGTGCATGGAAAATTAACTGCAGTATATGGTCTAAATAACAATCATACAAGTAGATTTATCTAAATAATATATATTCAGTGCAGTACAATCATCATTAATTTATCGATCATAGTGTCCAATGTTGTTCTTACAAATATCTTTTTAATTTTTTAGCATACATTGATTAATAACGCAAATGTACCAAATAATTATAATAATATAATACTCTACTTTTACTCATTAATTATTTGGAATTGTTTTTTAATATTGTAATGTGAATAGCAATGAAATAGTTTTAGCATATAACAGTTATTTAAAAGCTTATTTAATTATTATTAAATTATTTTTCGTATAAGAGTTTTCTTCATTTAGCCAATCCTTTATATTTACCAAAATATTGGATATGAGTATAAATTAACATAAATCTGTAACAGTTTTATATACAAGTAATTTGCTATTTAAATTGTGGCAGTATTAAACACTTTGTCGAAAATTTTGGTTGAAATTTATTAAAGCGTAATGATAATAATAATCTGATCTATTTACTGTTATTAATTTGATAACCTTATTTTACTACTATTTGAATTTTATTATTCTAAAAAGTAAAACAAATGTATCTATTATTGTACATGTACTATTTAAATAATTATTGAATCTTTTTTAGTAATTTATTTTATAATTTAATTTAGATATATATGAACACACATATATAATTCATGTTCCCATATAAAAAAATACAGATAAAATTTAAATTCAAAAGTTTTAATAAATTTAATAAATAAAAATTAAATATATGTATTATAAATACACAGATAATGTATACCATATAATTAATTATAAAGTTAATTTGTGCTAAAAACAAAATATTTTCTAAAATACGTAAAGAGAAAAAGATAATATATTTTAAATTTACCTAAAAGTAGTTTAAAAGAAAAAAGATGTTACAAGAGAAAATAACATTCTAGAAAAAGTAATTAAGATGCTTATAAACACATTAATAGATTAAGTTTAAAGAGATAAATAATTTAAATAATTTAATTAAAAAGGCTATTATACTAGCTCAAAAATAAGAGCTTGCAAATAAGATATTGGACAAATAAATGCAGACCTCAGTGAAAGTAATGCAATTATCTATGACCAATGAGTTAGAGAATCCAAATGACTAAAGATGGATCCAAATTTTACTGATGAGATAATTCAAAATTGTATAAATGTTCTGAAAATATGTTTGAGGATCTTAAAATTTTCTTTCTTTATTTTGCAATTATCTTTCTGCAATCATTATTCTATATTGATCCTACCAGTGATTATTATTCCGCCAATGATTATCATTCTACTATTATTATTATTCTGCTTTAATTCCTATCTGATAGTTTCAGCAAATATGCCATACAAAAGTAGAGAAGCTATTATTTGGTTTATTCTGGCAAGATATCAGTGGGTAGGCTAAAAACCGACCAATGAGTCCTGAGATAGATGCCATCAACAACAGGAAAAACCATCTAATCATGTGTCAATTCTGTATCCATCTGATATGAGTAAAAATCTGATGCAGCCACTGGATGAACCAGATATTAAGCCAAGATGAAATCAATGCTGAAGCATTCTAATAAAGTTTGAATATCAATTATATCTCCATCTACCATAGTTATAGTAAAGAATCAACTCCACAAATACCTAAACACTGAATATGAATGATTAAGCTGAAGGAATAAGTATAACATTCAAGATACTACTTTAGTTAATTATTGTTTTCAATTTAATGAAATATGTTAATGAATATTTATATAATTAATCTGTTTACAAGCAGATATAGCAAGAGATGATAGTTTATTCTCTTTTATCATCACAATCTAGTCAGTGGCAAAGGTAAAGAAATTTTTTTCTAAAGACAATAAGCTTATAATCATAAGCTCTTTCCATGCTATTAAAGTTGTGTATGTTAATCATTTATTTCCACTTCGTTTATTTAGTAATAATATGTTAACTCAGTAAACCTATAAATTAGAGTGGATGGCATTCATGCTGCATAGATAAGCTAGATTAAGGTTATTTTAAATAGATGTCAGTTTGAGTTAACTATTCTTATATTTTGAGGTAGTATTATTGATAAAAATGGTAGCTTTCAGTTCATCAGTTCAAGGTATGCTTCATTCATTTGATTCTCATTATTATCTAACACATTAGCATTAATTGATTGTAAGATCATTTGCAACTGCTGATCCCTTATAATCATTACCTTATTTAAACAGGCAAATTTTTAGTGGTTTAATACCTTATTTAAACATTGATGTGTAGGAAATAATCAATTTCTTCCACATGACATTTATTTTACTTCATACATATTGTGTAGTGATACATGTGTGACTGCCAAACACTGTATGCTATATATGCCATAGAAGCTTAACCTCTACCATAGGCATATAATCTTTCCATGTTTGTGTTCTTATATAACTATTATAATACAGATGTGAATCCCTGTATTTTACAATTATATTTTATTAATTATTGTGTAATAATATCATAACCTGTAATTAATCAGAACAGTCAAGTAGTACAACAAGCCTTAAAGTATAAGCTTGTATTAGTTAGCATTAGAACAACAGTGATGATAGTTGAGAACAGTTAGAAGTCATGTGCAGTATGTTGTAATCCATTCACAATCAGTCAATGATAATAATATCCTCTATTAATAGTATCAAATAGGAATTATTTTAAGATCTTAAATCATTACACCACCATATACTAAATTTGTGCACAATTAGAATTAAATGCATTTAATACAATTTGGAAATGTTTATTTATCTAAAGTTCATTTATGAATCAATTGAATAAAGTCACACCAGTGAATCTTAGGGTTGTATAAATGTGAATAAATTGTGTCTCATTATTTTTGGCAGTTGGTCATCTTTATTTGAAATCAATGACTTAGGTAAAATAATTAATAGTTTCTTGTTTTTTTTCCTGATCTTAATGAGCTGCAAAATAAAAAAAAGTTGATATTCTGTGTGACATCAGAATGTGGCATGTACATGTGGATTGCCATCATATAATTTGCATGTGGGTTGTGAAATTCTGTCAGTTACAATATAAACTATATTGTTTTTTTTTATTTTTCAAAATAAGTTTTATTTATACTATAAATGGAATACAGAAGGTTATACAGAAATACAAATCTTAATCGAGTATAGTGCAAATAGTTAATCCAGGTTTACAAAGCATAGATGAATTGTGTATATAATTTACAGGGAATTGAAACATATTAAACTAAATAAAGAATGGTTAACAAGATTATCCATAATGGCATTACATAAAAATAACTTGTCAAAACTGTAGTGGCTCTTCAAATAAAGCCTACAAAGATAACAATTTAATATATATGGTTTATCTAGAATTACAAAGGCTAAACAAACCAAGCTATAACATGTGCAATATAAAGAATGAGTCCATTTTACACTAAATGTATAGTGAATAACAAATTTAAACAACATAGCATTACCTTATACATAACTGGTAATGACTATATTGGTTCACAATACAAACCCTTCAGGATATAAAAACAATATAAACACTTAAGGACAAAACCTACATTGTGAGTCAACATAATTAGAAAACCTCTTAAATAAAAAACAAAAAATGCACTTTCAAGAATATTGACTTAATATTAATAATTTATACTTCAAGCATATTTTTTCTCTTGTAATATTTTAACACATAATCAAAAAAAACAGTAATAAAATAAGTGTACATTTTGAACTAAGAATAAGAAGTATAAACTAATTACTCAAAACTAACTTACATAATGCTTTTTTCCCCCTATTTTTAAGTAACTTACAATTTGTATATATAGTTTTCATATTGCATTTAGATTACAAGAAAACTGTGAATTTTGGAGATTTTTACATAGTTGTAATTTTATGCACTTTTAATATGCTATAATATATATATATATTATAGTTTTGCAGTAGAAAATGTGTGTTATTGTGTGATGCAAAACACAATCTTATTTGCTGCTTTGGAGATGTTGTTTTGGGAAAATATTTCATAAACATTTGCAGTAATTTTGTCCTTTTCATGCTGGTATTTTATAATACTATTTAAATTATTTTGTTTGTAATTTTTTCCATGACTATTATTTTCACTTTGTAAATATACATTGAGCTGATATTTTAAGTCAGCTCATATATATATATAAGCTCACATATTTATAATTTTGTCATAGATATTTTCTGAAGTTAAATAGTTTGTAAAATAAAAATTAACAAATGATTTTAATTTAATGGGAAGGGTAAAATCTTAAACTTTTATTTTGCTATAGATTTGAGCAATTTTTTTTTTAAAAAAAAAAGAAAAAAGATAAAATATAATTTATTGTCAAAAATGTTAAAAGTGTTTAATTAAAAGGGAGAAAACTCGAGAGATAAAAGGATGGGGGAAAGAAAACAAAATTAGATTGTTGGTAGTAATTAGACTCTATTGTTGAAACTTTCACAAACTAAAAGTATTTGGTTAATAATTGCTATTACGCTAATTAAAAAAAAAGATAAGAGAAAGGGAGATAAAATCGCTTTTAGAGTAAGTCAGTTGACTTGAGAGACCAGCAAGAACAATAAAAAAAAAAAAAAAAGAGCGAAGCTGTGCTCCGAATCAGAAATTATTATAGAAACTTATTTTGCGGACTCATTTCAAATGCATAGCGGCTAAAGCTATCAAAACCTTCCCCTTTGGGGAATTGGCTGCCACTCCATCTGAATGAAGCTACAGAAAGAGTCAAGGAATGGAAAGAAATGTATATTGCTAGCCGGACAACCAAAGGAACATCCATGGACACACCAGAATTCTCATATACAAGGACAAAGGCACGACAAATGGAATGTGAATCTATGAAAGTCAGACCACTTCGCTCTGATCGATCAGGGTAATTATAAACTTTTCAATTAATGGGAACTTTAGTTAAAGCGTAATAGGACTTTATTTTTGATTTATTTTTCGTTTATTATATTTGTTATGAATGTTTCAACAATAGAGGTGGGGAAATAAATTTATTTAATATTGTAAACTATTTATGTTAATTCTCGTTAAATATTTTATGAAATATTGGTATGACTGTATGCTAAATTATTTAATATCTGTTCGATCTAGAGGGTAACAACAGGGTGGGGGTATAAAAGTGCGCTGCCAAGCAACAGAGAACCTTAGGGCATTACTTGCTTGTTAGCAGAAAATAAGGGAAGCGTTGAAAGTATAAGAAAATGAAAGACACTTATACGTTCATTTTAAGTTTTGCAAGTTATTTATTTACCAAATAAAGTGGGGTTTAAGAATAAACTTCAGGAAAGATTATATACTATAAGTCACCTTTGTATACATGCCTGCTCGAATCCGCAGTGTTAGTGTCAGCGTGAGTAAATCCATGGTAGTTATTTGGGAAGAATACTTAGAAAGTTAAAAGTTTGAAAATCAGAAATTGTAAGTCAGTTCTCTCTGGATCGGGCAGAAATATAATGTTAATAATAATAATAATAATAATAAAGGAAAGTTTTTTTTGTGTCCAACATATATTTGAATTCTTTAATTATTTATAATAATTAGTTAGTGTCCTTAAGTAAAAACCCCTGTCAGATTATAAACAAAATTTGTAATCGGTGAACCGCCGTTCAAAAATAAATAAGACCAGGCTTACGTAAAGCTTCGTGGCCAGGTTCCAAGAGAGAAATCTTTGGTGGAGCCCTCGGCGGTGATTCTAATAATTAATATTCAGTTATTAGAGGAAAGAAAAGAATTGTAGTGTCACAGAGGAGGGACAGAGGAGAAAAAGATAGAAAATGGCGCTTCCAACGTGTCGGGCTCGTTAACAAGAGAAACGCCCAGAGATCAGAGTTAAAAAAAAAAAAAGGAAAAAAAAATTTAGTAAGGGTGGTGGATTTCAGATGGTGGTGGTATGTCAGTATTCTCATAGGGAGGGTTATGAGTTCGAATATAAAATTAAAGAAAACAAAAAAATAAAATATGATTGAGGACGAAAGTAGCATGGAAAGCCTGGTGGTAACATTTAAAAACCCCGAATGGTGTCAGTTACAAGAAATATTGAGAGCTATCACTGAGCTCAAAGAAATTGTAATGGAAGACCGTAAAGAAATAAAAGAAATGAAAGGCATGATACAAGAATTGAGAAAAGATGTGAATGAATTAAAAGAGAGGGAAAAGAATAGGAACAATGAAAAAAAAGGAAGTCATAGACCCAGCGGACCATAAAGTCAGTAAAGAGGAAGAAAAGACAGAAAACGAAGAGACAGAGCAGTTTACAGGGGAAACTAAAGAAATCCCGAACAAGAAGGCTATACAAATAAACCGAGAGAAAGAGGTAATGGAAAGAAAGCTCAATGAATCTGGAGAAGAAGAGTTCGATAGGGTCACATTGGCAAAATTTATACACATAAAAACATTTACAGGGGAGAGGGAAGAAAGCCCTTTTGACTACTTGGACAGTCTAGGTGATTTTTTCTACGTCCATAAGTCGAAAGAAAAAGAGAAGATCATAATAGCAACGAGCCATTTGAGTGGTTCCGCTAGGGAATGGTGGAAGGCGGTAAATTACAAACCCCCTACATTCCAAGAATATCGAACTATGATTTTGCAAGGGTTTTGGAGCGTGGAGAAACAAGAAACCATACGCATGAAGATATCGCAGGAAAAGTATAAAGCGGACAAAGACGGTACATACAGTCAGTTTTTCCAATGTCAAGCGGCAAAATTGAGAGCCTTGGAGGCATATCCGATGGACCAATTCCAGATAGTGCGAACTATCAGATTTAACCTTCCGTCAGGTGTGCAACGTAAGTTGGCCGAAAACCGTCGGCTATCCATTGAGGAAGTGTTAGAAATATTACAAGATATAGAATGGGAGGACCAGGGGGTATGTGGAGAAAGTAAAGTTAGATGGGAGAACTGTAACGAACCCGCGAGTACGAGTAACTATAACCCCAAGAAAAGTTGGGACAAGTCACCTCGGGGCAATTAAAGTTTTTTTTTATTGTTTTTTTTATATGACAAATGGGGCAATGAGCTGATATTTTGTCAGCTCATATATATATAAGCTCACATATTTATAATTTCATCATATATATTTTCCGAAGTTAAATAGTTTGTAAAATAAAAATTAACAAATGATTTTAATTTAATGGGAAGGGTAAAATCTTAAACTTTTATTTTGCTATAGATTTGAGCAATTTTTTTTTAAAAAAAAAAAAGAAAAAAGATAAAATATAATTTATTGTCAAAAATGTTAAAAGTGTTTAATTAAAAGGGAGAAAACTCGAGAGATAAAAAGGTGGGGGAAAGAAAACAAAATTAGATTGTTGGTAGTAATTAGACTCTATTGTTGAAACTTTCACAAACTAAAAGTATTTGGTTAATAATTGCTATTACGCTAATTAAAAAGAAAAAAAAAAGATAAGAGAAAGGGAGATAAAATCACTTTTAGAGTAAGTCAGTTGACTTGAGAGACCAGCAAGGACAATAAAAAAAAAAAAAGAGCGAAGCTGTGCTCCGAATCAGAAATTATTATAGAAACTTATTTTGCGGACTCATTTCAAATGCATAGCGGCTAAAGCTATCAAAACCTTCCCCTTTGGGGAATTGGCCGCCACTCCATCTGAATGAAGCTACAGAAAGAGTCAAGGAATGGAAAGAAATGTATATTGCTAGCCAGACAACCAAAGGAACATCCATGGACACACCAGAATTCTCATATACAAGGACAAAGGCATGACAAATGGAATGAGAATTTTTGAAAGTCAGACCACTTCGCTCTGATCGATTAGGGTAATTATAAACTTTTCAATTAATGGGAACTTTAGTTAAAGCGTAATAGAACTTTATTTTTGATTTATTTTTCATTTATTATATTTGTTACGAATGTTTCAACAATAGAGGTGGGGAAATAAATTTATTTAATATTGTAAACTATTTATGTTAATTCTCGTTAAATATTTTATGAAATATTGGTATGACTGTATGCTAAATTATTTAATATCTGTTCGATCTAGAGGGTAACAACAGGGTGGGGGTATAAAAGTGCACTGCCAAGCAACAGAGAACCTTAGGGTGTTACTTGCTTGTTAGCAGAAAATAAGGGAAGTGTTGAAAGTATAAGAAAACGAAAGACACTTATACGTTCATTTTAAGTTTTGCAAGTTATTTATTTACCAAATAAAGTGGGGTTTAAGAATAAACTTCAGGAAAGATTATATACTATAAGTCACCTTTGTATATACGCCTGCTCGAATCCGCAGTGTTAGTGTCGGCATGAGTAAATCCATGGTAGATATTTGGGAAGAATACTTAGAAAGTTAAAAGTTTGAAAATCGGAAATTGTAAGTCAGTTCTCTCTGGATTGGGCAGAAATATAATGTTAATAATAATAATAATAAAGGAAAGTTTTTTTGTGTCCAACGTATATTTGAATTCTTTAATTATTTATAATAATTAGTTAGTGTCCTTAAGTGAAAACCCCTGTCAGATTATAAACAAAATTTGTAATCGGTGAACCGCCGTTCGAAAATAAATAAGACCAGGCTTACGTAAAGCTTCGTGGCCAGGTTCCAAGAGAGAAATCCTTGGTGGCGCCCTCGGCGGCGATTCTAATAATTAAGATTCAGTTATTAGGGGAAGGAAAAGAATTGTAGTGTCACAACATTATGACTTAATTTAGAATGGTTTAATAACCTTTGTGTAAGAATTCTTATTTATTTATTCACCCATCATTCATTTTATTAGCATAGAATTTATTTTATATATGGCTCACTGGAAGTTTAAAACAATATTTTACAGATACTTTTAATACTATTAATTCAGCTTTATGAAATATATGTAAATACAGTCTTGTTGATTAATTTACTCTGCACTCTCATATGATAGACTTATACAAAAAATAAATAAATATTTAATAATACATGCTCTTTTTTGGAATATACACATTAACTAATGAAAATTAAACAGCTTTCTGTATTTACCTTTTTTAAGTAGAAGTATCCAAGTTTTAAGTAAATGTAGGAAGTTATCCAACTAATTGACAAGCTAAATTAATTTCAGATAAATAATTTCAATTTTACCTTTTACTTCTAATTACATTTTGAACTTGTTTTCATAGTATAATTTGTTATGATTGCCTGCATATATTTCTTGTTTATTAGTTGATGATTCTGTTTTAGACATATTGCATCACTATGTATGTCATTTTTATTAATAATACATTTATAAATTTGAACTGATATTAGATAGTGAATAAAATGAAGTTGATCATCTCAATCTATCATCCCAGGATTTACATAAAATTATATTCCTGTTAAAAATGTTTATAAAAACTAAAAACGAGAAACAATACATTTATACTATATAATTCTTACTAGTAAAATGCAAGCTATTTTTTTTACCTGTAACAATAATCTAATGATTAAGTTTTTCTGAATGTGTGTGCACATTAATTCTATGAAATTATTTGATCTAAACCTGTTTTCCATCAATAAACATTGTAATTATAATGTAACTAGTTGATGTTAAACATTCATTATTAAAAAATGAGGCAGATTTGCCTAATTATATTTAAACAGTTCAACTCACAATATCTGTCCAATACTGTGAACATTTTTAGCATTCATTTTGCATATTTCTTAAAGGGAAAACACCACTATGCATTTAAAAATTATTCCAGGCAAATAAAGCTTTAATAAAAGCATATGCATGGGAATAAGGATAATGATAATTTCAGGAACATGCAAATGAGGTAATTCATAATCTTTTCTGATATGTTTGTAGCTGAATATAGCAATGGTAAAGTAGTCCTTAATATATATATATATATATATATATATATATATTAAATACGATATATATCATTCCATAGTAGCTGTCCTTTTATAGTGTCTGAAGAACATTTTAATAGTTCTTCAACTGGATAATTTTTTCATTTTTCTTCTAAACTCATTTACCTACAATGATTAAGTTTTTTTAGAGCAATTAATACAAATTTGTATTTTGAAAATATATTTATTTTTCAATAAATAATTTATTTGATAATTGCCTTTCTGTTGTTCAATCTCCCTACCTGATTTATTAATCAATTATCAGTCATATTATTAATCTTTATACAAAGCTGTTAAACACATTTTTTTAAATTAACTAATATAAGAACATTTACTAATAATACTTTTTAAAAAAAACTTACAAACCAATTTGTTTCTCTTTTATCAAATTAGATTATTTACATAATTTTAACCTCAAATATATTCAATGTGGTTACTGCTCATGAAAAAAGTTTTATTTAATGATATAATTAAGATTTCAAATGAGAATTCAAAATAATTAAAACAATTAAAAATATCTGATACATTTATTGCACATTTTTGGTGTTCTGTACATATTGGCCAGCTACATACTATGCATACATAAGAAAAGTTTTCTTTTCAATTGGGGAGAACACTGGTTGGGAGTTTTCTTTATCTTTATTCTTTTTGACATCTGCATTCTTATCATTCTTAATAGCTTCACACTCATCTAATATTTTTAAAATATGGATACAGAACCATATGAAAATCATGAACAGTATTGATATACTGCTTGTAACTTTGTTCAATTTCATGCATTTTTTAAGGAAAATTAGGATTTGTTATTATAATGAAATAAATTTAATTCTTTTATAATAATCATGTTAAAAAATTAAAAAAAAAATATATATATATATAACCATAGACCACAAAAGTTTGAGAAATAAAATTACTTACTTTTAGAATCCAACTTGGTATGAGATACCACTAATACAAAACAAAAGATATAAATACTTACACTTTGTGAGAAAAATTCATACAAATTATTTTTTTAAAAAAAATACAGATACATTTACAAAGGTATTGAGATACACACCAGTTCAATTCATAAAATTCTAAAAAAATCAAGGTATATAAAAGGTTTATGCAGTGTGACATACTGATTTTAACAATTGCAAGTTCTATAAATATAAAGTGGCCAGAGCATTGATGATGATCAACATGTTTTAATGTCTCAGTATTATTGTTTTTCCTAATTTTTTTCTAGTTATATATTTTATGAATTAGCACTTAGTACACACTTTATGTCTATCAAAATTAAACAATAATATATTTAGTTACATCACATATACATTGAGTATTATATAAGTTTTATGCACATTATATAAATTCTCACGAATCAAAAGACATTCTACTTAATTACAAATGAATATTTTTATTAGAATGCAAATTTTATGTGTTCATCAATTTTTGTAATACTTTGATGTTTTATTCAGTGATATATATATATATATATATATATATCATATATATATATCACTGAATATTCATATATACGCAGTATATACACTACTATATATATATATATATATAGTGCGTTATATGAATCTTTACTGATGTCATGACTTTTCCTTTCCTGTATAATGAAATCATATAATACTAAATCATCCATGCACTTTACTACTGTTACACAATGCTTTATTTACCACCCTCTAAACAATTGAAGTTAGAAGATATAAAAGTTCTGAAGAAGATTGCTGCAGCAATCGAAACTGTAAACTGCAAAAGAGTGTGGTAAATAAAGCATTGTGTAACAGTAGTAAAGTACATGGATGATTTAGTATTATATGGTATTTATTTGGCAATGCAATAAGAAAGAGCAGTCATTTTAATGAAATCACAAGTTTTGGAGATACTACCAGTCATCATGTAAGCTTTTTTAAATGTTTAATTACATATTTTAGACTTTATGATAGTTTTATATCTATTTTCAATATTTTTTCTATTTTATGTATGATTTTTACATCTGTATCATTTTTGTCCATAGCTTTTGCATGAGCATTAACCTAATCTATATCATCAACATCAATATCTGTCTTAATTGACATTACGTCTTAATTCAAAATTCTTTATTACATTCTAACTTAATATATTTTTACATATTAATTCTATTTGTAAGAGTATTATAAAATCTTGACATAATTCATTGATATTTATCTGCAATATTATTGTCTCATCTACTGTGAATTTAGTTTTTACATCTAAGATTTTCAACCCTATGTCAATTTTAGATTGATTTGTTTTATTTAAATCTTTTTCACAATTGTGTAAGATTTCATAAGTAAATAGAATTGGAAATTTTCTTCTGTAATGATGTGGAATTTTATTCTCTTCCAACCCATTCCTATTTGCAATGACTATTCTTATAAATATCAACATTATGTTTAGAATATAAAATTTTAATTATATTTGCATTGATTTCTGAAAACCTTTAGTATCTATGAAGTTATGTTTATTTATTTAAAGATTTTTTTCACAGGGATCCTATCAGTTTAAGATCTTTGACACTATTATTATAATTTTTAAATTTTTTTCTTATGTCAACATTAGAATCAACTTATTTCTGAAAATTTCATTTTAGAACTTTTTCAATTCTTTCTAAAAAAAATTATTTATTTTATTAGTATCTGATAAAACTGGTCAATGATTATTTCTCCAATCTGTCCTTTTCTTTGGAATGTTTAGTCCACTTTTATGATTGTAATATTCCAAGTTTTAAAAATTAATAATTTAAATTGCAAGACTTTTTTAATGTGATATAGGCTTGCATTCTTATTACCTAAATAGTATTCTTGTTTTTGTGACACAAAATTAATTATTATCCCCAAATCTAATTTTACATGCTAGTATTTCTCTGATTCTATTATTTTTATTATTGCCAGATATATGATGTTATAATGAAACATTTTGGATTCTGGATATATAAAATTATTAGTCTTATAAGTACATGAAAATATATTGGTCTCTATTGTTATGAGGTATATAATTGTATTCATGTTCACAATTGAAGGGTTAGGTAGCAAAATACAAAGACTGAGAAAAATATAGATAAAATGTTATATGCCATTTACTAACAATAATGATTATACACATCAAATAAATGGTGGTGATAAATCAATCAGTATCAATTAATAGTCATAATTAATGAATTATTAATATTTATCTAAATGTATTTGTTTTTGAAGAGTTAATAAAATGGAACTGCATAAAATTGGAAATAAATGATTATGCCTATCTAAAATGAAAACTACAAAAATATAAATCATAACAAAAATGTCAATAATCAAAATGAAAGCAAAGAGAAAAACACATTAGCAATCCAAAAAGATTACTATGATTAAGTGCAAATATATATATTTTTAGTATGTACTTATTTTGAATTATATACCTATGATATTTTTATCATATAATATTATAAGGTAACATAGCATTAATCAGAGAAATAGAATAGTATCTGTCATTTATTGATTAGGACAAAAAACATCAACCTACTATTAATTGATACTGATTGATTAATCACTATTATTATTTGATATATGTAATGATGAATGTAGTCTGAAAAAAATGTAAAGTTTCCTGGGAACTAATATTATAGTTTAAGAAATTACTAATAAAATACAAAATCTATTAAAAATTATCTAGCAATCCATATATTTAATTATTAAATGCAAAACAATTTATAGAATGTAAATGTGATTATGGCAATTTTCAAGGTTAGACCAGAATTTAAAAGTTGGCTTTTATGTTTTTTTTCAAAAATGAATTAAATTGTTTTAAACATTTAAAAAATATTTTTTAAGAATAAGCTCATTAAATACTTTATATACACACAACACACAGATTAAAAGTTGTTATCAAAGAAATGATTGTTATCTTTACATATCTATATAAATAAAATACCATGTATACCTTACATAAACATTTTTCAATGCAATTTAATATAACAGAATCTATTTCCCTTTTCTTATAATTGCAACACTCCATATGTATATGGTATTTATTTATATATATATATAAGTCAATGCAGAATAAAATAACAAATGAAAGAAAATTATAATACATATTTATATGTTAATTTTATAAACACATTTGAGCTTCACAGCGTTTCCACCTGAAAGCAATAAAATTATTATACTTGGCGTAAATCTAAAGAATTTTTTTTTTTCATCTGCCAAAGCGTTGACTGACTGGGAAGCGAACCTGGTCCAGATGCTTGGAAGGCAGCTATGCTAACCACAGGACCACCAACGTTTGACTAAACTAAAGAAAGTTAATTATTGATATATAAAAGAATTGAAGTGACACATATAAACTTATAACTATTACTAAGAAATATGTATCTGTCCATGTTCAAAAATTGTACTAACAATATCTTGCATATATTAGACATTTTTACCCCTTAACATTCATTCTATATATTTTTAAAGGAATTACCAGCACCATTCTTAATTTTTTTCAGGGAATTCAATGCTTGAATGAAATTTCAGGTTTCATTTCTGAAGTTTGGTTAATCCTTGACAGAATAATGTGCATGAAGATAGCTATACTTTTAGAATTATATAAACAGGTAATCCAAAGTGTTTTTCAGTATTTTATGATATAATAGTCTATTGAAAATGTAAGAAAACTCTGTGTTGATGTCCTTTAATATAATCAACCTGTCATTAATTCGATGATTACGTAATTCTTTCAGTTCACATTCAATTAACTTGAACCTAAACGTAATATCAACTCTAAATATTTAATTTATATTGTTTTCTAATTTATTTGAGAGTTATTTTTCTGTTATTTAAATTTTTTAATTTGTTCATTTTTCTATTATTTACTGCATCGTTAACTTTGACATAAAGCATTTTAAACATTTACCTTTTAACCTTAAGAGCGCTTGCCAAAAATAAATCAAAATATATTTATTTGCTTTTGTCAAATTAAAATTTCTTTTATACATTTTAATAATATGAAGTTTATAAATTTATTATTATTATTTTTTTATGTGTCAAAGCTTTGGCCGGTGAGCGAACTCCGGTACAACTTCTTTGTAAGGCGGCTGTGTTAACCACTCGGCCATCAACGCTTGACAAGTTTATAAATTTAAATAGAAAATTTCAACCTTTTTAATTTTATCTTAAATATTTTTTTACTGTTATATTATTAATTTTTATTCACACATACCCACATATTAGAGACTCTATCAATATATGTTTGTGTGTGCGTTTGTAAATACAGGCACAAAAGAGAACTGTTGTGTAATAATTAAATAAAAGTTCAATAATGATGATTGCCTAGTAATATTTTTGCTAGAATTTTTTCTACTTATTACATAGAAATTTTTAGTCATTTTAATGTTTATATTTTAAATAAGCTGAAAATATATTATACTTAGCATATATATAATTCTTGTGAAGAGATAATGTATGGGTAATATGATTTCAGCAAAATTGAGAATCTTCTAAGATTTCATACATACAAAAATACAGCTCTGAGATTATTACCTAGTGCCGAAATAAAAATGTACAGTTTTATTCTTTTCTTCTATTTTTTCAACTAAAAAGACAAAACCGCAATTATATTTCAGTTTATAGTCCTTACAGATAGATGTTTGTGCATTATTTGCTTTAAATCTCCCACCTCATAGTTGATGCACTTTAATTCTGTAACAGTCACGGTAGATATGATAACACAAATTATTTTCTTGAAATTGTAAATATATTGGGTTCATAGGTTTAATGTCATAGTAAGATTCTAATGTTAAGCCACAATGTTTAACCCAAAAGGGTTATTATAACATTTGTTTTGTAAAGATATGTGATATTTGATAGTAAAATTTTATTTGTGAGATAATATGAACTCTAAAGTCAATATTGGAGTAGTTGTAAAAATTTTTTTTTTGTTTGTAACTAAAAATAAATAATAAAAGCATCTACTTTATTGCATTAAATAATAAAACACGTGATGTTTTTATTCATTTTCAGTTACAATCTAGAAATTATTAAATAATGAAATTTATATGAAAAAAGGATCATAGTTAAAAAATTCCAAAGGAGATCTTATGTATCTGAGAAATCTTTATCAGTATGTGCCAAATGTGAAAAATATAAACACCAAACATTTGTCTTAATTATATTAAATATAACAAAGGCAAATTGTAGTATTTTTCATTTACTTTTCTGCATTTCAGCACAAGCTAGTAATAAATATACTTGTTGAATATACATAACCTCTAATGAATGTTTTGTGCCTGAAAACATTTGTTTTTTTCTTTAATAATTTTTAGATTAAAACTGAAATATTAAAAATCATGTATTTTCTTATATAAATATATAAAAGCAATTTTGAAAGGTTGTTAATTTTATTTTTGCATTGCAGCACATACTAATAAAGAATGTGTCTATTGGATGCACACAGTCACTGTTCCGATATTTTAATGAGATCTCCAAGGAGGTAAATTTATTTTTACTGATCATTAAGATTCATCAGTATATGATGCCCCACAAAATCAAATATTTTTATATTACTTTAATGTTTATTAATCCTGTGTTTAGTATTAATGCAAAAGTTAGTAATAATGAGACAGAAATATTTGTTCTTAGCATATAAACAATTTAATAATACTCATCAGCAAAACAGGGATCCTCTTGGAAATGAATATGACCATTTTAACTTCAAAAAATAATAATATCCACAATAATGATTATTATAATAATGCATTAGAAGGAAGATAACAATGACTATATAAACCAGTCTAGGAATTAAAGATGTTTATGTAAAATCAATGTCTGTGCCTATGCCTTCTTGTTCTTTTATAATGAATTTTCTACATAAATAAAGTAATTTGTGGTAGTCACTACATTGCAATGTGCAAAAATTTAATAACAATAAACAATTTCAATTTCCAACATTATCATTATTACTTCAAGCAAGTTTTTGGCTAAAGTCTACTCTTTGTGTTAATATGTGCATTAAATTCCACAATGAGAAAAAATTAATTTTGTTAATGATATTGCTTTCGTAATACTTCCAGGAAGGGATGAAAAACATTCTTTTTTTAAATTTTCTGAATCTAATATTACAACTTATGCAGTAACAAATTGAGCACAGGTACTATTGTGCAAGATAAGTTTTAACACTATCATGTTTTCCTTGATACAATGAGAAATTCCAATAATAAAAATACTAAATTATATTTTGCTGCAAATATTTATTTCCAAAAGCATTTGTAGCAATCCACCTGTTTTTTAAAACTTTCTTTCTTTTGGAAGAGGCATTTTACTAATAGCAGATAAATCAATCTTAAAACTTGGCAATTCCATTGCTATTAGTGATGTCCACTTTTCATCTCTTGAAAACTTTGTATAAAATAATGTTCCCACATTCCATGCTCCTATATTTAGAAAAGAAATACATCTATAATACTTTCTTTAAAGCAACCATTGCATTCCGCTTTACTACTATAACTGATGTTATTATTACTTCTACTGCTATCAAAGCAACACAATCTTAGCCATTGTATGTGAGACAGGATATTTAAAATACACAATTTATAGATGATTTTTACATTCAGAACAAACACAAGGATTTCTAAATTGGACTGCCATAATATACAATCATGGACAAATCTCTCTCTAATTCTTTATTAATTTTTAACACTTCAGCTAAAAAATTAGAAAAAGAAAATTGAAGTTTCAATTGCTCTGTACGTATAAAGAATGGAAGTATGGTTGCCTGAAAACACAATTTCACTATCATGGTCTTTACAGGGAGATGAGTAATGGAATAAGAGGGCTTGATGACTAGGCTTTAGACTACATTAAATGAATATAGATAGTAATGGAAGAATGAGATAGAATAAAATGGATACAGTAAGGAAAAGGAGACTATTTACACCAGAAGCACATTCTAGCTTCTGATCTTATAAAATCATGAGTTAAATTTGGTCAGCGAAATTTTATTTAATTTTTTTGTTAGTGCTCATAGATCATTTTATTCATCAATTGTATAATTCATTGTTAGCATATACACAACATCCAACTTAATTTTATTAAATTCAGAATTAATAATGAGCAAAAAAGTAATATCATTGAAAAAGAGATTTAAAGAACATATAATATTAGGAATTAAAGTTCATAAAATAATCAATGAACAAACTAGTTGTATATGCAATGGTCAAATATCCAACATACAAAAATATTTGTCCACAATGTTGTTATAAATATACTTAATATAATAATCAATCTAAATAAAATTGAAACAAACAATCAATTATACACCTGGGTCTCTTTTTACGCAGACTTATTTAACACAATTTTGAAGTTATGCAATTTGTGTTTCACCGGAAGTCGAACTCCGATATTGCGCTATTACTTTAAATAATAAATTTTGTGCACTCACGTTATATTGAAAGTAATAGCACATTATTGAAATTCGACTTTCAACTTAGTAATTTCAATATTTTCAGTGTTTTATAATAGTAAGATTTTATGCAATAATGAAATTAAAATCATGATTTCCACATTTTATGTATACACACATTAAATTTTACAAGATTATAATGTAAATTTGTTCAAACATTGTGCGTGTTAATTTTGCATTTTAAATCACATTCTGTTTTTGCTTTTTAAAAAAGAATGTTTAATCAATTATTAATCATTTAGTGTCAGCAAGTTTATTTTTAAAAGATGAGTAATAGCAGTGGGCACAATTAAAATTGAAAATTAAAGACAAAATAAGAATTTAATTTTTAGTTGTTAGATTAATTACTAATTACGTTGTCACCAGAAAACCATTATTTAACACAACATGAGAGTGATGTTGGCGCTAGTTGTATTTCATCTTGTGAAGAATCTGATTTTTTTATCAGTTTGCAAACGAACCTTTTTACCGGCAAATAGCGATAATAATTAAAACGTGTATAAAAAAATATAAATTACTGTAAATTATGCTTAAAAATATATTGTGTTGAATAAAATTAAATATTATAGTTAAAAAAAGTTTGTCTTGTATCAATTTTTTTCAAATTTGAAATTTTTTATTAGTCATATTTTATTTCCTTATTTTTTTTTTGCACAAATTTTAAAATAAATTTTACGTTGGTGCTTTGCTTTTATGTGAGTTTTGAAAAATCACAGTCCATATCCCCCCTTTTTCAAAGTAAGTTATATCTATTTTTGCACGATTTCATTTGCGCGTGTTTTCTGAGGAACCTATCTATCATGTAAAATGAAACCCAGGTGTATTTACAATTATGTAATTATCAACTTGACTTTCATCTCTTATTGCCACCTTTTCATGATATAAAGTTTAATGCATCACTTCACTTATCAGTTACATTTAGTCCACCTATTGGGTATTATTTTACCTTCAACAATAAAATTAACAGTATAGATATAAACATATAAATAAATGACAAAATAAAAATATATAATTAAAAAAAATAAAACTAAATAAATACCTAACATATATTTTCTATACCTATATAAAAAAATATTCTACCCCCCCCCTTTATAAACTCATTCACAATTCTACTATAATATTTAAACCTTCCAATTATCTAATAATTCTCATTTTCCATCTAATTTTGTTGGACTTTTAACTATATTTACACATCTATTCAATTTTTTCTGAATGTACAAAGTTTCACAACATATTCATTTTCAATAATCTTTAACATGTTTTAAAACTTTAATATTTTTCTCACACTCCATTTTATGACCAGTATCTAAATAATGTATATATAGTCCTGACCTAATATTATTTCTACTAATTGTTCTATCATGTTTCTCTCCTCTATCATTTATTGTTCATCCTGTCCAACCTATATTTATCTTAATACAATTTCCTCATTTAATTTTATAACTATTCTTCCCTTACTATTAATACTATATATACTATTTGTATTACATAACAATATACTCAAAGACTTACTATTTTCCCATGATATTCTTACAATATCTGGCAATTTCTCTAAGCTGAAATGTAATGCAAAGTTTCATTTTAATATAGATAAATTAAACATATTATGCGAAAAAAGAATAATTAAAAAATAAAGTAAATGCAGCTATTTTTGATATTAGAAGCAATCTGTTTAATCAACAAAGTGCTTAGATCAAAATTTATAAAGAATGGATACTTTAATAGAGTTAATAATAATATTGATGCATTGTTCATTTGTTTATTGTTATGTTTATTATATATATGCATATAGCAGCTACTTGTAAATGAGTTTATCATTCCAACTACAAAAAGAAAAGAAAGACAAAATATGATGTAGAAATGATTTTTGTAATGACTATATACATCGATCTATGAACAACAAATATATTTATATATAGAATATGCTAGTTCATTTTTCTATTTATTTGACATTTTGTGGTGCTGTTTTTTAATTTCTGTAAGAGAAAACTTGACTTTCAGAAATAATTCAACACAATATCTAATATATTTTCTCTATAAAAATAATCAATTTTGCACCTCTTTAGAAATAATTATTATATTGTAAATGGGTTCTATTACTGTTATGCAAGTCCTGTTCAAGTTTATCATAAAACCTACTTTAAGAATGTCTTGCATTGTTCATTCATTTTACATGTCCAATTCAATGAAGGTTTAATTGTACAATAGTGGACCCTTGTAGTGTCACATCTAGCAAATTGAAGAACATTTAGATTGTTTTTTATTTTTCCATTGTGTTTTTTTTAATTTTGCAAAGCATTCTTAAATGAAACATTTTTACTGTCTTTATACTATGATGACAGTGTGATCAAGTCTTTTTTTATACACTTAATTAGGCAAACATACTGCTAACTTAATTCCAATAGTTATTTTTCTTTGATAAAATACTGTATAAAGAGATGCATTATAAATTATCAAAATATTTAATCTGGATACATCCTCAACTTGATCCACCCTAGCTAAATGTTGTCAATCATTTTTCTTTCATATCTGAATCATAAAGAATTTGAGTGTGTTTTTTTAAAAGAATTTGAGTGTTTGAACATTAATTAATAAACTAAAATCTTTAAAGGTTGCATTCAAAACATTAAGAACATTTTATAAATTGCTTTTGAACTGACATAAGTAACACAATCATCAGCATCCTATAAAGTCAGAATCCAAGAAGATGAAGTTCTCATTTTGCTTTTAATTAATTCAATTTGAAAACTGTATTATTGATTTGTTTTATTAGCTAAGAACAGTTCCAAAGATAACTATCGTAAAAATTGAAAACCAAATTTGGGGCAAATAAACCATTTTGTTGCACACCAGTTTTTATTTCAAATACCTCAGATTTTCCATCTTTTTGGGAGACAACCAAGTAATTTCAAACAATGTCATAAACTTGTTTGTAACTCTATAAGCTTTACTTTGTTCCTTTTTATTTTGTAGTTCAATACTAAGCTTACTTCACTACAAAGGAAAGATTAACAATATTAAAAATTAATTACAACTTAGCACTGGTTTAGACCAGGCAGGCCATATAGTTGCACTAGATAGCATCCTTTCCCTCACTTACAAATCTGACATTATCTAGTGGTATGAATATGACCTTCCCAATCAAAAGCAGTGCTAAGCTGTAGTTAATTTGTAATTTTGTTAATCTTTTCTTTGTAACGAACTACGCTTGGTATTGTGGTATTGAATTACAAACCTGTTTGATTGGATAAATCAAAGATAATGACAAAATCAGTAAAAGCAAAATATCAATTCCTCTTTTGCTATCTTGATATTTTATACACTTATGATTGATTGGCAAATAAAGGAAGTTTTATTGCCCATCATTTGTCATATGTCCTATTGCAAAAACAATTTATTATACATATAAACATATTATGCTGTTAAAAAACAAACTGTCAAATTATAGAATATTTATCAATACTCAAACTATAAAATCACTACTATTGTTTTTCTATTAATTAGCAAGAATTAATAAACAAATCTATTTTCTTCAGAGAAATATTTTATTACATTCCGCATCAAATTGGTGTAAAATATGTAAAAGTATATAAGTAGAATTTAAAATTTCATTTTTCGTTATTAAATCGTTTTTATTTTTTTAAAATTCTAAATCATATGCATTTTTAGATTTCTTAAGGAATTTTCTGATAACAATAATAAAAGGATTAATTCATGAGGCTAATTACAAATTAATTCTCATTCGTTATTTAAACAGATTTAAAAAATATAAAAGAGTACATAGAATAATTATTCTAAAGTATGTTGAAGAAAAATTATTGAAATTCATGTACATTTTAAACATTTAAATGATTTTTCTTATTGTAGCTTTTAACTTTAATTACTTAGAATTTAATCTTTTTTTCTTATTAGTTAAAAACAAATATAAATTGTAATTAGTTCTGATAAAATCAAGGAAAGTAAAACTAATATATTTAATCAATAATTATGTTGACATTATGTAAACACTATTTATTAGTGGCTGAAGATAAATAACGTATCCGTTTGATGGATTGTAATTGTATTAGCAGGGTGAATAGAATTTTAATTCCAAAATGAAAATGTTGCAAATATATAATGCATTTTCAAAAGCTAATACATTCTTATGTATGCGGTGTGTGTGCGTGTAAATCGTTGAATAAGTGAAATAAGTCTACATGTTTGAAAACAAAAGTTTTTAATGTATGTCTTTCCCAATTCTTACTTATGAAATCTATGACTAGAATATTTAACAGAAAAGCAGTACAGAGTTTTTACAACACAGAATGAATTATGGGAAAATATATTTTGAGATAACAATAGCTTATTATAAATAAATTACTATATGGAAGAGAAAGGAAATAGTTATAATAAAGATTGTTGAAAGAATTAAGAATCTGAATTGTCTCTGAATTAAATATGCTAATAGAAGAGATGACAATAGATGGGTAGTTGTAAAAAATCCAGAAATATATCATGTGTGAGATGAATGGAGAATATAAGATAGTTTACTGAAATAGTGTGAAAAAAAAAGTTGTGAATCAGAGATATTTGATTAAATTTGAAGAAATCATTTTCAATGGATTGTTAGGGCTTAAAAAATGATACTCGAAAAAGAAATGCATTACATGTGTGTGAGCATGTTATCATTATCAAGAATATTATATGTAGTGTATTACTGCAAAAGATATTTATTACGTTTTCACAAAAATCTATACCAAATGTTTTTTCCTCATAATAAAATCTTATTTATTAAATTTCAGAATAGATTTTTTTTTCAAGAAAGTTCTTGACACCTAATCAAAAAGTTCTCAATTACAGTCATACATTTCGATTTTTTTTTTTTTTAATATTTCTCATTTCAGACTTTTTGTGTCACTTGCAATTTGTGTAATTTTAAAATGCAATTCAATTTACAAACATCAGTCAATACTAAGAAAATCCAATATGAGAATTTATTTTTTAAATTTAATAATAAGCCTTTACTCCTTTTTTTTTTATTAAATGTCATAAAATCATTTTCAGCCACATTGATTCAATTTACAATGAATGTCTCTCTAAGATTAATCCTATTATCTGCGCCATCGCTTTTTCTTCTTCGTCACTGTAGTATTTTTTTTATTTCATCCTTCCACCTTACACAATGTCTTTTTAAAGATTATTTACCATTATTTAGCAGACAGTTGAAGACTTCAACAGTTTACCTATTTCCATCTCTAAAAATAAATGTTCTCTCAATCATATATTCACTTTCTGTTCTTCTTTCTTACTTTTAAATATGCATCACTTCATAGTTCAATGTAATGTTTGAAGTTTGTGTGTTGTTTGCCTATTATGGATCCAAGCTTTAGATTCATATGCTAGAATTGGTAAAATTCATTTATTAATTCTTTATATATATATATATATATATGTCAACAGATGGCGTTCTACCAAAAACACCGTCAAGTGTATGTTTACATAAACGTCAGAGCATGCATTCACTATCTCTAACTTTAATTCCAATTTCAGATCATGATTTCAAGCTATTTGCTATCGTCAGTGAAAGACAGGAATTTTAGAAACTAGATCTAAACACAAACTCTGAGCGTTTATGAAACAGTTTCTATTCAGCTTGCAAGCGTGAATCTTTTAGACATGTAATGTCTTCAAACTCAGCATAGCAAGCCAGATAGCTACATGGGTCTCATCTCAGTTCAGCATCACCACATAGTAGAAGCCTCTGCAATATATATCATTGCTAGAAAGGCATCAAAGGTACATTTATGAAAAACAAAAAACAAGTTAAAAACTATTTCATAAACGCTCAGAGTTTGTGTTTAGATCTAGTTTCTAAAATTCCTGTCTTTCACTAACGATAGCAAATAGCTTGAAATCATGATCTGAAAGTGGAATTAAAGTTAGAGATAGTGAATGCTTGCTCTGATGTTTATGTAAACATATGCTTGATGGTGTTTTTGGTAGAATGCCATCTGTTGACATAAATACAAGCGTTAGCAAGTTTTTAACTTGTTTTTTGTCTTTCATAAATGTACCTTTGATGTCTTTCTAGCAATGATATATATTGCAGAGGCTTCTACTATGTGGTGATGCTGAACTGAGATCAGACCCATGTAGCTATCTGGCTTGCTATGCTGAGTTTGAAGACATTACGTGTCTAAAAGATTCATGCTTGCAAGCTGAATAGAAACTGTTTCATAAACGCTCAGAGTTTGTGTTTAGATCTAGTTTCTAAAATTCCTGTCTTTCACTGCGATAGAAAATAGCTTGAAATCATGATATGAAAGTGGAATTAAAGTTAGAGATAGTGAATGCATGCTCTGATGTTTATGTAAACATATGCTTGATGGTGTTTTTGGTAGAACACCATCTGTTGACATAAATACAAGCGTTAGCAAGTTTTTAACTTGTTTTTTGTTTTTCATATATATATATATATTGAAACAATAACGATGTTTTACATGTATATTTATTCTAAGAGCTAGTTACCATCCCACCTTAAAAAACAGCAGATGTATAAAAAAGTTTAGTTTATGACGTTACAAGAAAATCATTATTTTCTATAATTGAGAAAAGAAAATAATAAAGAAAATCATTATTGATTTTATAGTTTTGGATTATGATATAATTTAAATATATCATATATTTATTTAAAGCTAGCATGTATTAAATTGATTACATTTTTAATTATTGGATGTTTTTGAATAAAATGTAATAATCACTTGAGGCAAAGTTAGTAAATTGAAAAACATGGCTTAATCTTTATGCTTTCTTATCTATCCCATTAAAAAGTAGACTATCCAATCATTATGAAGAGAAAGGCAATCAGGCTTAAATGAGAGCAGTATGCAAATTAGGTACAGTGGGAAAGGCTGCTTAATCAATCCACAGGTTAGAATATAAATAGTGAAAGTTGGAAGTTCAGAGGCAGATTAGATTGGATTTTTAAAGTGTATGTTTAAAGAAGATTTTTTTTTAAAAAAAGATAGTAAGAAAAGTGAAGAATTAAAAAAGTTAAACTTCTTATTTAAGTGTTATTCAACTCTGACTTTCATCACCTTGGAATATAACTTTTACAACCACTGTTAATAATGGAAAAAGAAAACATTATTAATGAAAACATAGCGATGGAGGGCTAACGTAACAGGTTTTCCTCTTCATTCTAAGCCATGATTTTCCCAGATTTGCCTGCATAGACATCATAGAAAGGAAATAATGCCATTCAGCTGAAATACGATGTCCCTTTTGAAGCGACAAACTGGATAAATGAAGGTAATGATTTTATAAAAATATTTGATATATGTTTTTTAAAAGACAAGACAAAACATATTTCTTAAACTAAAATTATATGTGTTTTTTAAAAGATAAATAAAATGTCTTTCTTAAACTAAAATTATATATGTTTTAAAAGACAAACAAAACATCTTTATTATAAATAAAAAAAAAGAATTATTAATAAATATAGCTACATGGAATTACATTTATTGTTGATAAATTATAAATGAAATTAAAATCATGAATAAATGTAGCTGCATGAAAATACATTTGTTACTGGAAAATTATGAATGAAACTAAAATTATGAAAATCATTTATTCATGATAAAGTATAAATGAAAATGCTTAATGCTTACCTGAATATTAATTTTGTGGGAGTAATTTAAACAACATTACTGGATTTGATAAATTTAATAAAATACTATGTGGACTCTAAATGCTTATCTGCATATTGATATAAAATTACAAATGCTTAATACTTACCTGAATATTAATTTTGTGGGAGTAATTTAAACCACATTGCTGTTTTGATAAATATAAATAAAATAATGAAAGACTATATGGATTATAAATGCTTACCTGCATATTGGTATTATGTGAAAAAAGTAATAAAACTTGTGCACATAGATGCACATTTACACTGACTGGACTATTAATAGTCCACAAACCAAGAATTGTTCACATTACCTGTTTGGTAAATAGAATAAAATAATGTACTATAAAAATTACAAATGCTTATATGAATCTCAATTGTATTCAAAGAAAATATTGAAACTTGTGAGCACTAATGTACATTGATACTTGGCTGAATTATAGAAACCTTACAGATCTGGAATAGCTCATCTTACCTATTTACCTACCTAAAAGGGATGTACAGATATGGAATAAAGAGTGGCAAAATTTTCATGCAGTATTGGTAGACGTCTACTAGATAAAAGACCCTTTGAATCCTTTACCTAAGATACATCAAAATGAGCCTTCATTTGAAAGGAAGGGTGAACTTTATTAAAATAAATTGCAAATGAACTATTGATCAACAAACTGCTTCTAACCTTTCCATAAATGAAATGAAAATGAGTCATCACATGGATAGGAATGAACTTTATTAAAACTTGCAAATTAATTGTTATTGAATAAAATTATTGTTACTAAAAATTAAATTTAGTTATCCAGTTGACCAATTCTATTTTGTTTTTATTGCATCACTCATCATTCATTGTACTTGTTCATAAGAATCTCATGCCTCCTGAGCTATGTCTAGCATAACTAAACCTAGGTAAGTCAGGTTGTAGTTAGATGGAACTCTAGTGATGCCATTTGGAAAACCAAACATATAAATGTCTAGATGCTTCCAGCCTCTATGGTGCTACATCCTCTGATGAGCAGGAAATATTGTTATACAGGGGGGTTAACATCTGCATTGGGTAATGCCAATTGATAGTTTCTTCCTGCAACATGCTCATTAGGAAATTGTTACAACTGAAGTAATAAAATGGTTGTATGGTGTGGTCCGGTTACAATATATATATATATATATATATATCATATATATATATATATATATATATATATATTCATAATATATATATATATATTAATTTTTTAATAATTTAGTAATAATAAAAAAAAGAAAATAATTTATTGAATAAAAAAAGTTATTGATATAGAAAGAAGAGATGAAGAAAAACCCATGGGAAAAAAATAGAAATTAGAAAAGAAAACAGAAGGAGGACGACCAACCGACTGCTTCAATATATATATACCTGTTAAAAGTAGTCCATTCATATTTAATTACAAAATTAATTTCACCCCTTGTTTCCAATTGTATTAACAATGTGACTAACATAATTACAGATATAAACTTTAATTCATACTACTAATTATTTTCATTTGTTAAGATTATGATAGATAAGTACTATTTGATCTTTGTGATGATTAGCATGTTGATGAGAGATATGTTAGATTAGAGTAAGAAATATGCCTTTGGGAGTGATACTAGATGTTTTGTTGATTGCAACAATTTATTATATACTTGTTTTCACATAACCACATTGCTCAAGGGGGAAAAAAGCCTAAATATGTAGTCAGTATACCCAAAATGTGTTTGTATATGTTTTACCTGTGTGTAGGCACCACATACATATTTGTATATGTTAAATTCAAGTTTGTGAAAGTTGGTAAATTTCTTCATGATTTTTATTAAAGTTTGAATATCTTTTTTTTTTGTTATGGTTGCAAGACTACAAAATTATCCACATATGCTATGCAGGTGATATGATGATCCAATATACATATATAAATGTTTGGAAGATGTTTTTATGTTGTTAATTAATTAGTTTATATACATTGTAAGTAATAAAGCATTAAACAATGATCCTTGAGATATTGATTGACTTGAGTTAAATGAGAGAAACATTTTTCCATTTAAAGCATTAGGTATTTCCATGTTTAATAGTAGATTTGAAAGTACACATATGAGAACACATTTGGATATGTTAATACTTTCTGAAATTTATATAATAATTATATTGGTATTCAGTCAAAAACTGTTTTTATGCCAAGCTATATTACCATTAGGCTATATTTCTTTACATTTCGCATTGTATCAATGATTTTTTTGAATAACATTGCTCATTCACCTGTTGATCATAATTTTTGTCAAATTGAGATTGAACAGAGCAATTGTAATAGATGTGTTCCTATCTTGGTTTTAAATATCTTTTTAAGTAATTTTATCCACAATAAACCCATAGATATTAGACTTATATTTTGCATTGTGAATATATGAATAATTTTTTCTTGAGAATGGATCAATTGCTATTAGACATAAATCATAAAGTTAATACATTTTTTTTGATAGGAGATTAGTCAAGTTTTCAAGATGATGAGATGAATTGACTCAGGTGTTCAAATCCAAACTTTAGTTTGTCTGGAAGGTTGGGGTAACAATATTCAAGCATTTTTACCAAATTTTGTAAAAAAAAAATTGTGATTTAAATGTTTGTTCATTTGTTGTTCCAAAATAATTAAATGAAGGTTTAAACACATTTATTTCTATATTTTATCATTGAAGTGTGTATAGATTGAAGTTACATATTATCCCCAGTAACACATGTTATCAATTACCAGAGTGATGAGACTCCAGATGTAGGTGGATGATTAGGGTCCATCTGGTATATTGTCTTGACCAAGTGTGTAATTGCATGACAAAGAGTTTTTGTATGGTAGGATATTCTTTTAGTAAATCACATATCAATATGTAGGTTTTTTTATTTTAACATAAATTGCTGTTGTCTGATATTGGTGCACACCTTGTAATTCATTTGTGCAGTTCATCAGCGATGACTAAGAGTTTTGTCAAAGGAGTAAAAAAAACCTAAAAACATTGTTTTTAGGGCTTAAAATATTCATATTTATACATGATCAAGTAGTTTAACTTTCATCCTGGAAGGTAGAATATAAATTAATGAATATAGAAATTCTGTAGTTCTTTTATACAAAAGTAACATTTTTGTTGTTGTTATTGTTTTAATGAAATGTATAATTTAGATCTAGAATTTGCTAAGTGGCCTGAGAATGGAACAAGTACTAGTTCAATTTTAAGTAAATGATGTAGTAATGGTGAATAAAATAACTAAATAATTAAGTGCAGAATGTCTGTCATTGTTAAATGAGACTGCAGTATTTGTCAGAAACTGATCAACCCTCATTAGTGGATATTAATGAGATGTATCTATTTGGATTCAAATATAATGTACATCATGCTGATAATAAATTTATAATTTGACTGATTTTATTTTTAATTTTATGTTTTGGAGAAATATGTATAAATAATATATTTAAGCTTATAATCTTATACTGCATTGCAGCAATTAGGAAATTATCATTTATGTTACAATATTCTAAATGAATTAAATGGACATGATGTAATAATAATGAATTTTACACCTGCTAATGTTGTTAATTCCATTTTTAGTAACATTGAATAGCACACACTGTTATGTAAACATGAAAATTTTACTGAGTTACATTATATATTTTTGTTTCTAATATGTGATTGTAAAATGTTTATCCATTTTACTAGACTTAATTTTGTTGGGATTAAATTTAATTCTTTAATTTTTAGCACACCTATATTAAATTTCATTGTGTATGACTATTTAATCTGTATCTTTATTAATTATTAATTTTCAGTAGAAAAATAAGTAATTTTTATTTATCAACATATTTTTTTAAAATGCATTATTATGTGTTGTTATGTATTGTATTATACCTAAGTGCTAAAACAATGCTATAAAATAATTGAATATGAGCTACATAATTAATATTATATTTATTGTGAGATGTACTTACTATTTTCAAGTCTGCTATGTCATCTTCAGAGATATCCACAAATTCATAACGGTATTCAAAATAGTTTTTAAAATTTTTTTTACTGTTCTATTTTTCAAATAGTATCTTCATTTTTTTTGATTTCCTACAATGCATTCTGCTTTTTTGTTCCTCATTTCTTTTTTGGTTGATCCACTTTTCATTTACTTTATTTATTTTCTGTATTCATTTAAACTTTTGCCATACTTAGTAAGAAACTGTCTTTGACTTCTGTAAATGTTTTGTTTTTGATCATAGATATCATTGTTCCATTTGTTGTTGTGGAATTCTCATTGTTTTTTTATGAGAATAAACTGTTTATTTCTGGGATAATTTTTAGTTGAGATTATAACAATAGTGTGTGTATCAATTTACAGTTTACTTAGATAGCACTGTCATATGTGTGTATTATTTAATTTACTATACTTGCATTTTACATTGGGACAGTTAAATGTCTTCAAATGTGAAAATTTCTTAGCCATCATTGATAATTTACCTAGCCATAGTATGTGGATCAACATTATTAACTTGCAATACTCTAAACTTATAGCTATTTCTAAAAATCAATATTGGTATGTTTATAAGATAAATTGACTGGAAACTCATGACATTCTCGAAGAGTTTATAATTTTTTTAAAATCATTTGTTGAATAGTTTAGAAGTGTATTTTTAAAATTTCTTATAATAATATTTTCTCTATAATGATTTACTGTAGTAGGTATTTAGTTTCCAAGAGCATTGATTTCTTTTTTGAATCTTGTTTTTTTTTTGTCCTCCATCATAGAGTTCTGAAACAATGTATCAGAAATTTGAGTAGTTGACTATTCATAAAATGTAATCCTGCACATTGTTTGTATTCAATGCATCATAAAATAGTCTTTTGGGATTGTATAAAATAAATGTAAACTATCTATAATAAATAACACAATTTATCATAAATTTGGGTTGTTGGCTATTCACAAATTGCCATCCCACTAAATGTTTGCACTCTGTGCTTTATACAATAGTTCTTTTGGTAATTTATAGAATGAACATAAAGTATCTGTGATAGCTAATATAAGAGATTTCTCTCTAAAAAAATATTTGAAGGAGTTAAAAAGTTATATAGATATTGTTGACTTAAATTTATAAGGAATGTTTGGTAGCATTTCTTCACTTTAAATAGTGGAAAGGCTTATGCTATTTTTAAAATACTGTCTGCAACAGGTTGAAAGTTTCAATATCTTTCACTATAGTTTTTTGGAAATTTGACCTAGAATTTTGGTTCATATTTAAGTGCTGATCTGAACTGTAACATTATTCATAGTCTTGATCTGGCCTTTTGCAACATTACAGTCATATTAATATCATCACATACTTTCTTAGATAAGGTAGCCATGTTGCTTTATTGAATATAAGCAACTGACTAAGCAAAACATACGTATTTAAAAAATCACTTAAGCTTAAGTCACACTATATATTTAATAATCGTAAACTTATAACAATTTAATTAAAATAAAATAAAGTTATTTTCTGGAAAACTGGCAAAAATAACTGGAATTTTGTAAGCAAACAGCTGGAACTATGAAAAAATACTACTTATTATAATTCAGTTAATATTTTAAAATCATGTCATAAATATTACATTAAATTTATTGGAGTACTTGTGAAATTTATGATAGAAATATCAAATGTCAATATTGCTTTATATTAATAACTTTTATCTATTTAGCTTTGCACTGCACATATCTTACATTTCACTAAATGATGACTGTTTTCTGCATTGAATTTATTCAGCTCAATAAATTTTAAAATCAATATTTGCTGATAGTCAAAATATAATCCAACTATGTTGTAACTTCATTTGGATGTTTAATGTACACTGCTGCTTTGAATTATTACTAAAAAATAAATTCTTAGTATATCTATATTGTTTTTGTATAAAGCCAACAAATTATATTCCCTTTTTTACTTATATTTTCAAGTCAAAATTTGCTTAGCACTTTTATATTTCAATTGTATTCTAATTCATTTATTAAAATTTTTCATGATAATTTTAAAATGTTGTTTATCTTGATCAAAACCATTCTATATATCTTAAATAAAAAAATTTCTTTTTCTTTATGAAAATAAAAAATTGTTAGGCATAAAACTGATTTACCTGCATTTATTATATTTTATTAAACTCAATAAATAATATTGCCTTTTTACTTCATTTATTATCAATTTACGTAATATTGTTTGTTTTTAATAAATCCCATTTACCTAGGTTTCAAGTATTTTTACTTTATAGTTTTCAAAACCATTTGTCTCTTTATGTTTTTTAAACTTCGTAGAGTCTTACAATGTCTTATTTAATATTTAGTTAATGTTTACTTGAAAATAATTTATTAGTTGTAATAAGTAGTTATATAAAGACATGTTGTTAAATGGCAACCAATGACCATAATGTGAACATTTTTAGAATATGTTGCCATTAGTCATCATTGGTTAATGATAGTAGTAGCTGACATGACTATAAACATAAAAGAAAAATCCCAAATTAGTAGAAGTATCAACTATCTAAAAAATATCTAGTATTTTTGGTGTTAAACTAAAAAGTAAAAGCCAGTGAATTCACAATTGATGATGTATGTTGATAAGAGACCACTCACATTTATTTATGATAAACTGATCTCATAACAGATTCAATGGCATAATACATAAATTGAACATTTAAAATATATGATGAAAAATGAAGAATAAACAATAAAAGTAATTCATTATTTTCCTCGAATAATCTCCACACTATCATAAATATTCACCAAGTGAAAAAAAAAAGGATATCAAATTATCTTCTCTTACTATACATGAATTCTTCTGAATCAATGTCCACTTATCAAATAAGATAAACATTTGAACACTTGATTTTTTTATCACCAATGATAATCTTATTTTGAATTTAACTACCTATTAGGTCAAAAGCTAGTGAGAATTGTGCTTATGTTAGGAACATTGTGATAAAGTATATTAAAAATAATTATGTATATGAACTTAAACTCATAATATGAGTGTGTATGTCTTCTTTACTTGGAAAATAATTGAAGATGATCTTTTGATAATGCATCAAGTGTGAGAGTGATTGGTGCGAATTCTGGGCTGATAGATGGTTGTGATATGAATAAGAGAAGGTAAATGATACATTAAAATAAAAACATAACTTGAAAATATATATATACACCAATATGCCATTTAAAAACAGATATTTATGTAAGGATGCACTATAGTAATTATCATCAATTTGTACCCATTATTTTAACTTACAACTGATTATTTGCTATAACAGTTGTAAAAATAACTATGATTTTTAATGCCATTTTATAATAATGATGTCATTATTGGATAGTGACTTTATGTTATCTGAAAAAAATATGGTGACATTCATGCTAAAAATGTACAATACAGAATTAATCATTATACACAATATGGTGTACAAATACAAAAAAAAAAAAAATGAAATACAATAAACAATATTTTGATTACAAAATTAAAATTATATTAATGTACATTACTTTAGTTAATTTTCATCCAGTGTTTATGAAAGACAATCAATAGATTTATTAATGACATACCCCAAATAAAGTATATATATATATATAGTGCCCTTTTCTATAGGTCGGTAATAGTACATAACAGTCAATTACTAAAAAATTTTAAATTTAGACTATGTTCTTTTAATACATTAATTATATTAAGTCAATTATATCTTTAAAGTACAATTTGAAGGTAAAGGGAATACGTAGTATATAAAATCATTTAAAATTAGTTATATAAAGCTTTAAATATTGTTTCATATGGTTGTAAAAGCTGGCCATATTAAATAACACAGCTGTAAATAATTAAAATTATATTTTAAAAATTCGATTTTAATAGTTTAAAACTTATAGTTAATAAATGCTATGTTTAAATTTATAATCATATTTAATAAGCAAAAATTAATATAGTATATTTTAAAATAAACTTTATGATGGTGAAAATTATATCTAGTTCTATATTTTCTAAATTATTCTTCCAAATTTTTTATAATTATTTTATATAATATAATAAGTGTATCAATTTTATTAGTCTAGGCAGAGAAATAGATTGAAAATCGTCTGTCAAAGTTATTAATCACGTGATTTTTAATGTATACTATCACACACACACTTGTTTGAAATAATAACAAAGTTTAAAATATTTTAAAAGTTATATTATAGAATTGGATAGAATTATTGCCTATCATAAAAGTAAATAGTATTAAACATTAAGTTAACTATCGTATGTAATGCTTAAATGATGTAATGTTTTAAATAGTATCATAAAGACGAATACAGTTATAATATAAAAATTAAATATTTTATTTAAATAAAAATAGATAAATTGAATATTAAGAAATGGAATAAGTTATTAAGGTTATTTTAAAAGTTATTTTAAATGTTTAAATAGTTTTAATAAAATAATAATTTATTTAAAAGTAATATTTTAAATAACATTTTAAGTTCATTACGTCATAATTTTTTATTTTCAAATATAATTCTGCTATAAATTGAAAATATGTAAATTTGTTTTCAAGCTAAAGTAAGAATTAACCAATATGAATAGGTATTCTTTCAGACTATAAATATTGTCGTAACTAAGTTATCGGGGGAGATTAATAATGTATTGAAACCGGAGAGAGGTAAATTATAACTAGTAAAAGATAGTATTTTAAATTTTTTTATTTTAGTCAATTTTTTTTAGTACTTTCTTATAACTTTATCTGCAAAAAACTAATTGATAATTTTAAAAAATATTTTTTGCAAAAGAGAGTATAAACTAAAAAATATTTTAATAATTTCGTTTAACATGCTTTGTTAAATTTTTTAAAGTTCTTTATCAGTTGTATTTTATCTAAAAGTTTAACCTAAACTACGCAATAACAAATGGATATACTACAAAATAAAATGGATATAAATTGTAATACTGAAAAAATATTTAAAATATTTATTGATACAGCTTTATTAATATTTCACCGAAGAACTGTTTTGGTACATAAAAACCACAGCTCAGACATTATACGGAGTCTAAAAATGTATTGAAACATATTATTTATAGGCTGATCCAAGATTTGTTTTTTAAAATGGTGATAAGACAGTTATGTCTCATGAATTATTTTATAGAATATTATGTTCAAAGGAGTAAAGTGTTATATACTTTCTGAAGGTGGCATTTTTAAAAGT
Organism: Epiperipatus broadwayi; assembly: GCA_028023455.1. Classification (NCBI taxonomy): domain Eukaryota; kingdom Metazoa; phylum Onychophora; class Udeonychophora; order Euonychophora; family Peripatidae; genus Epiperipatus; species Epiperipatus broadwayi. The sequence continues at coordinate 814,443 of JAQFVV010000263.1, read as the reverse complement.
GTTTTCAAGAATTAAATAAAAAACCCAGGAAAATATGTTACAGAAGCATTTTGATATTAAAATATCCGTTCTTCGAATTATTTAAAATGTATTTGGAAAAGATTTGTTCAAAAGTACTTGAAATTTTTATTTTAAAGTGATATATAAAAATACCAAATGAAAGTTTAAATGTATCAAGAAGGAAACATAGAAAAAAAGTGAACACATAGATGAATAAAAGATGGATCCGTGGAAATACAAATAGTACTTAAAAGTTTATCGAATATTTTTAAAATTAAATTAGATGGATTGATGCATCGGATATGCAGAGAATATTGGTAGAGAAGACTAAGAAGCTTCACAGGATTATTTAATAATTATCGTCTTAAATTAAAACCAAGGATTATTTTCTAAATTTTACTAAATGGATTAATAATTATTTTTATTTTAAACTTTAACACGCTTAGAGGAGAACATTTTTTAAAAATCGAGAGAAAATGATAAACATTGTGGATTTATCAAGAACTATCATCAAGAAAATATGTAACTATAGTTTTGATTCCTTTTATTTTGTTAACCTAGTTTAAATCTAAATTTTTTATATAAGATTAGGAAAAACATAAAAACATTAATTTATTAATATTAAAATTTTATAATATAACAATCTAATAATTTAGCTAAAAATATTTTAATATAAAGTGTATGGGTGTGATTTTTTTTTTCATATCTGCAATGCTCAAGTGGATAAAGGAAGCCTACTGAATACGATGACTAGATAAAGGTTATTGGTAATAATAATAACTATTGATAATTTATAATGTATATTTTTTTGTTTTCTTTAGATCATCCATAAATTGGAAGAATGAAGTGTAAAAGTTTTTTTTACTTATATGTACTGCATTTTATACAACATTTTAAAAAACATTATGAGATAGGATTGATTTAAAAATATGCATACGACAATTTTTTTTTATTAGTGATATAATCCAACATAACAAATAATTATGTGATTCTTTTAAAATTTTTACGATATGGGATATTCAAATAATGTCTAAGTAGATTTTATATGATTAGACATATAGAATGATGAAGTGGACAGACTTTTCTTGTGGAACAGCTAGATTGTTTAACTATTAATGAATTTTATTTATTGTTTTGTAAATGCAGATAGTTATTTTATCGATGTAAAATGTAGAGAAATCTTGAGAAATAATGTTGAGATAGTGTCTTGGAAGTATTATAGTTAGCAGGAAACCAAGATGATGTATTTTTTTTTAAAAAAATAGGATGTTATAAGGAATGGAAATAATATTTAGTCTTTATATGAATATCAGCATAGTTAACAAAGCCCTAAAACTGATACACATTTTATTTGGACAGTGTTTATATTTCTTTAAATATTTGATGTTCTAATAAAGCTGAAGAAATAACTTTAACATTGTCCCTGTACTAGAGGATATTAGGCAGTTAAATGCCATACCTCTTCGCACTGTACCATGATTTTGAGATATGTTAAGAGTAATACTTTAGCTTTCTTCCTTAATCCTATGCATCTGTTTTCGCTATCTTTATTTCATGTAACTGCATCGTTTAGTAAGATATGTTTAAGAGAAATGATAAATAATTTAGAACTCATGTTATGCTATCGTTTTTGGATAAGATTAGTTTATTTGCTTATAAGGAGCAGAATATTATAACTTAAAATTGAAGATCAAAAGTATCCTAAGGAAAGAAAAGAATCATAGAATATATTTTGAATTTTATTTCGGAAATGAAATATAAACTTTTTTAAAATAAGGTATCTAAACAAAGATATTTTTTTAAAAAGTGATAATAATTTTAAAATGCTTTAGTTTTATTTTTTTAAGAGAAAATAAGTATTGCATATTTTAAAATACAATAGTACAAAGTAAATTAAGTAAACAATATGCATAGTATATTTTTTGTTTATTGATTAACAGAAATATATTAATGATTACACTTATATCATATTAAAGTAAGGCTTAAAGAAGAATATATTATAATTAGTAGACATTGTGTGATAAATACTAAAATCTAGTACTTAATTTTGGATAATACTTTGTGTAACATATTTGACTTTGCAAGATGAAATTTTTTTTTTTAATATTTTGAGAAGTCCATACTCATTATAAAATTTTGTTTTCTATAGAATGTTTTTCTAAATATGAATTTTTTTAAAAAATAAGATAGATTAATAATATTAATGATAAATTGCTGTTGCTAATAAAGTAGATAAATTTATTTGTAATAAGTTAACCATAATGAGAAACCAAATAGTAACATTTTTTTTTAAATTTTGTCCTAAATCTAAATAAAGGTGTAATTGAAATATAAATTATTTTTTTTATAACCTGGTAGATCAAACTGTAAAGTAAAAAAAAATTAAGGATATCCACTGTAAATAGTGTAAATAAATTGTTGATTTATTTATCGTTAGTAATAAACTTTGTTAAATTTTGTTATTTCAAAAATTTTGTGTCAGAGTTATTTATTTCTCCACATAGCTGCATGAAAACACAATATATCCATAATAATTGAAACAAATATATAATTTTGCACAAAAGATAGAGAATTATTTAAGAATTTAAATATTTTATTGGTATTCATTATAATTAAATAAGCATAATCTTACATTATTTATTGGTCATAAATCAGTTATCACAATATTATATTAAATTATATGCTATCAGTTGCCACACATATTTTGTTTGTCAGATTATTGAAATGCTACCACATATTTATTATATCATTACATGAAGATATAAGATTATATTATATTATTTCATTATTTTATTATGGTAATAAAATTATAGTAAAAAGAAAAGATACACAGAATTAGTTAAACAATGAAGAATATTATTATTGTTTATTATTATTAGTTTCAGTGTAGTAGATTATGACATAAAATCCCTTCTCATATTTTACTACCGTATTTTAAAATTAACTTAGAATAAATTTTATGAACCTGAGATTATTTTATCGAGCTAGATTATTATCAAATAGAAGATTAAGACTTAATTATTAGTTTAATCTTAGTGAGTAGAAGTTATTAAAGTTTTAAGAATACTATGAGTTTGTTATTTAAAATAGTAATAAGGGGGATAGTGTTCTTATGCCATTGAGGTAGTATCCCGTAGGATATTGGCTCAATGTAATCTATCTTGTCACCTGTATTTTCACTTCAAGTCGCATGAAAATATTAAATATTTATTTAGTTTATTTTTATAACTGAACCTTATTCGTATTGTAAATTTGAGCTAGTGAAACATTTTAATTTTAATGCTAAATATTTCAGTTATTAATTATTAACTGAGATAGAACACATTTTATTTTATATCATATACTATCTGGGAGTGAACATGCACGAGAGCAAGGTCAGATTATGGCACCCAACATGGGGCCTGAGTGTTTAAAATGGGAGAGTATAATGGGCTTACATGACATGGGGAAGTCTCGGTTAGATTTTGCTCTTCCAACGTGACTGCACGATATGTAGTCGGGACTACAATCGATAGTTCAGATTGTGGTACCCAAACATTTAGGCTACGAGATATATTAGGAAAGTAATTAAGGATATACAATACAATAGTTATTATTTGAATTTGTTCGCATAACTTTAGAGATTATTGATAGGTATATCTCACAGAAGATAGATAATTTAATATTTTATTATAGCAATAATTATTTAGGATTTGATTATTATTGTGAATTAAGTCAAAGATGAGAAGATAATTTCAAAAGAATGGATACAAATAATAGAAGAAGTTTTAATCATGATTAATGAGACATTATATGTTAAATATAATAATGAATTTTGGAGTATTGATAAAGGATGGATAATGGGCTGTTCAATAAGTGGAATAATGGCATCAACTATGGTTGATTGGATTGAGCAGAAAATAATTGATAGGTATATCGAAAATGGAGAAATTATAAAGTATTTTAGGTATGTGGATGATATTTTAGTTGTAGGAAATGGAAGAAGCATAATGAAAGCTTTTAATGAGCTTAATAAAAATATGTTTAATATTAAATTTACTATAGAAAATAATGAAGAAGGAATAAAATATTTAGATTTATTAATAAAAAAGGATGAAAATGGAATGATTAATATAAAGCACTACATAAAAAATAAAAATGTTAGAGGAATGATACATCCAGAATCTTATCAACCTTGGTGTCAAAAAATGGGGGTACTAATAGGGTTAAAAGAAAAAAATGATAGGCTTACATTAAATGATAAAGATGCAATGGAGCAAAAATTGAAAATCCAAGATGAATACATTGAATATGGATATAATAGTAAAGTTGTAAAAAATATTTTAATAAATAAAAATAGATATAAAAAAGTTAGCAATAAAATTGAAAGAAAAAATAAGAAATGGATTTCTATTCCATATTCTAAGGATGTATATGAAATTCTAAATGATAGAAAAAAAAAATAAATCTTAATATAGGTATTGGATGGAAAAATAGTAAATCTTTAAAAAAACTAGTAAGTAATTCTAAAATAAGGAATGATAAGAATGATAGGATAGGAATAATATATAAAATTATTTGTAAAATATGCAAGATGATATACATAGGTCAGTCAGCAAAAAGTAAAACAGAAAGGGGTAAAGAGCATGACAGAGCTATAAAAAGAAAAGATATTAAATCAGGTCCATTTTGCCATTTTTTAGAAACAGGACACATTATGAATTGTGAAGAAAGTATTGAAGTCATCAAATATTGTAAAAATTATAAAGAAAGAAAAGTATATGAAACATTGTATATACATGAAAATAAAGAGAAATGTATAAATTTAGTACAAGGGTCGGTTAAGTTAGGTGGAAAATGGTCATTAAATAAAAATTGGAAAATTTAAAAACATCTTTATTGTTAAGTTTGACCTATATATGATATGTAAATCACGTGAAAAATTTTTTTCAATTGTTGTAATATCTTGATAAGGTTCATATTTTGAACGAAAATCGATTAGATATTAATAAATTTATTATTTATTATTTATATATTTTAAGTATTTAGTTGTCTATAAATTGAATATATTTAATTTTAAAGAATAGTATATCAGAAAGACAACATAATGGTTTTGTAATGCCATCATTGTGAAATATATATATATATATATATATATATATAATGTCCGTTAATTAAACAAAATTGTAATTATAATAAAAATAATAAATTTAATGATAATAAACTATTAAAAAATCTATTTTAATGATGTATAACGATCAAATATGTTAATATTATATTATAAAATGTGTACATTAGCTTAAAAACTTTATATTTACTCACTTTTATAAATTATTTTTTGTATTAACAGTATTTTGCTTATAGCAAAATTGCCATCACTGTAATTTCTAAAATTTATCATATTGAAAGTTATTTTGAGAAAAACATATTGATTTTGTGCATTATTCAATAAATAATCAATGTTACATGTTATTAAATATAAGTGTAAAATATTTATAGTACAGTATATACTTAATTTTAACTCATAATATCATAATTTATTTCAGACATTCCAAACGAAAGGTGACATCATAAACAAAAAAGATACAGTGCCAATTAATAACTAAAAATAAATGTTGGTCATGTAGTATACTATTAATAATTAAATTTAAATTGTGTACTATATTAACTAAAATATTCAATCAAAAAATTTGAATTAAAACTTTCTAGTCAAATTTAAAATGCTATCATAATTAATCTAAAGTATTTTCAGTAAAAAAAGTAGGAAGAAAATGATTTTAGGATTCGTTGAACTTATAATCAACTTTATGTAATCAAAAGTTACTAATTCTAAATTAAAACTAATATTTACTTGCTATATTTGAAGTCATAACCTTATAATTTATTTCAGCGATATCCAAGACAATTGCAACATTATGGAACGTAAAAAATTATAATATTGAAGAAAAAATTACATATTTTATTCAGCATACAATGACAAATAATTTTGAGTATATATTATTAATAATTATTTTAATTTTTTTTACTGTATACATATTCACTACAATATTAATTTGAGCAATTTTAAATTAAAATCTTTATGAATGCTAATTTCAGTAAAATTGATATTGTTATTATCACAAATGTATTTTTGGTAAAAACAAAAAATGGAGGACACATGATTTCTTGCATTATGCATTTAATACTAAGTTTTGTATGATGCGAATGCAATACAAATAAATTGAAGAAGTTTCAGGCCTTTATTTAAATGGATCGTATATTTTGCCATTACAATATAGTTTATTTTCCAAAAAAAGTAATAGTATCACATTTTAAGAGTGTTTACTTAAATAAATAATGCTTAAAATGTACATTTAATAGTAAGTGTTAGAAGATAAAAAAATTAAGTCTAGGGTTGAAGGTCAAATATAGAATTTGTTGTAATGACATTAGGGTTATATGAAATGTTGGGTTATGTTGACATCATAGTTTCTCAAAAACAATTAATTATTATACCTAAATAAAAAGGATAAAACTCTATAGAATCCATTTAGATAGTGTGATCTCATAGGGGAAATATTTAAAATCTTGAAAATGTAAATGAATCTCTTTTCAATTTTATTTTATAGTAGTAAGGATTTATTCATATTCTATATATATTAGCAACCTTTTTAAACACATTTGTATACGATTTAGTAACACATAGAGTTTCACATTCCATCTACCTGCTGTCTGTTCATAACAGTGCTTATAAAATAAATTCATTAATTGTAGGGAATCTGATTATATATATATATATATATATATATATATATATATATATATATATATATATATATATATATATATATATATATATATATATATATATTGTGCCCTTTTGTATGGGTCACTATCTAATTTTTGTGCTAATCTATTAAAAATTTTAAATTTAAGATATATTTGAATATGTGATGTTGATTTTGCTTATGGTAATATTTCAAAATGTTTAATTAAAGCAATCTATGAGTATTTGATATGTATTATTGTGCTGATATTGAGAGAGACATTTTAAATGATGATGATTATGATATATAGTTGGAAAAATGGCCATAATCAATACTGCATTAATAGATGTAATAAATAAATATTTAAAGCTAAAGTATTTAAAAGACAAGTTAAAATTAAATGCATATGTTTATTGTTGACAAAATAATATTATAAAAGAATATAAATATTTTAATTATTGTAAGTACTTAAATAGAAGACTAATATTTGATTTTAATAATATTGGATAATTATTTTAAAATCTATTATAATATCTTATTTATTTAAAAAATATTTATTTTAAAAAATGCAATTGTTAGTTTATTTTTAGACGATGATAAGCGTTTCTTGTGTTATAAAAAAAAACAGATGTTAAGTAAATATACACACACATGCTTGGAAGTTGTTTAGTAAAGTTGCAGAACTATTTTAAAAATCATGTTATAAAATTTGTAAATAATACGTGAGTTATCACGAGATAAAAATAAAGATATTCAATGTGAAATATTAAATCTGATTTTAAAATATTGTTTTAAAAATATAACGTATAAAAAAAAAAAAAAACTTAGTGTATTTTAAATAATCTTATAAAAGTTAAAATTAAAATCAAGTAAAATAATATACTTTTTAAAAGTGTTTAATAGATTTAAATAAACGATAAGAATTATTTTAAAAATGTAATAATGTAATAAATATTAAATATTAAATAAGTCATTATTTATTTTTCATTTTGTGTTGTTGGTAAATATGTAAATAAGCCAGCAAAGTTGATTGTTTAATCTACCAATCAAATGGGAAGTTTCTTCCGGTATAAAAGCTCAATTCAATTGTTAGGAGAGGACTCTGTGATTGATTTTTCAAGTTAATTGTGTTATTAAAATAGCTACGTAAATTTTGTAGACGCTTCTAAAATCATTTTTAAAATTATAAGAGTGTCATTGTAAATAATTTATAAAAGTTTTAAATGATAGACCTGCAGTGTTAATTTAATTTTCCCTATCAGTCGTCTCTATTAAGCTCAATTTACAAGCAAATGGTCATGGGAACATCATATATAGTGAAAATATATCGGAAACTTTATACTAGAAGTATGACAAACGCTGGATTAGTTCGGAAAATTACGAGATGGAGAAAAGTAGTATTTTGGACAGTATATAATTTTAAAAGCTAATTACTATTGACTATTAGAAAATAGATATTTTAAAGAATAAATACTTTTGTATAAAGAAAGTATTTTTGCAAGCTATAAATTTAAATGTATATCTTGAGTAAAGATATTAGAAATAAAAGTAGTTTTATAAATACTTGCCTTGTTAAGTCTTTATGTTTAAAAGACTGAATGTTGACAATTTTGAAAGGCAAATAAATTGAAAATATAATTAGCTAAAAGTCTTAATATAATAAAAATTATTATATTGAAATAATCTAAACACTGGTTGTTTAGATGAAAAAGCTTATTCTTACCTGGATATTTTGTTATGGAATGCGCAAACAATGTGGACGTCCCAGTCAATTTAAAATAATTAAATGATAATTTTCATAAACTATAGACTAATTTAAAATAATAACTTTGAATAATATTCTAGAAAGAATTAAAACAGGATCCTATAAACTATTTTAATTTATTTTATTTCTTATGGAAAAATTAACTTTTATTTTGTTTTAAAAGAACGTTATCATTTTTCATAAACTTTTAAAAAAACACGTGATGGACCGGAAACAGGAAATGGTGTTCTAATGAATATGTGCCTAGGATTAAAGAACTTTATGGTGAAAAGGAAACATCGCTGGAGTTATGTAATATAAATTCTGTTTTATTTATCTAACATAAAATTTAAATAGTATTAATCTATTAAAATAAGATAGGTACATATCTTTAAATAATAACTAAAAAATAATATAATGATTAATTGCATGAGTTTATTTTATAATTAATATAACACAGAATATTTTAAAGAATGATCGTGAGTATAAATGTGAATTATTTTATGAAGCTGTAATTCCGAAGAATATTGGAAGATGGACTGGACATTAAATCATTATTGATGGTAAAAAATTGTATAATAATAATAATTTTGATGTATTTAATATGTTTTCTTTAGATCAACCAAATATTATGTTGTTTTGAATGAATGTATGATTATTTTAAAAATACACACACATTATATTGGCAGTGACAGTTTTATTTAAATATGCATAATTTGAACTTATGAAATAAATACGATGCAACATTACATAAGAAGCTTAGAAATAATTATATGATTCTTTCGTTAATAAATTTTGATATTGTTTTTATATTATAGTATTAAAATTATATTTATTATTCATATAAGTAATTATTTTTTTTATTGCAAATTAGGAAGAGAGTTAAAAATCTGTATTTTATTTTGTTTATTGGATAAATTACGTTAAGTTTTATGGAGAAGTCTATATTTAGGTTGAAGGTTTACCAAGTATAGATGATGAAGTATAAATAATTTGGATAGTTAATATTTTATTTAGAGTTGAAAGTTGTTTTCCCGGAAATTTTAAATAAGTTGTCGAGGATGTTTTTTGTAGATAGAAGTTTATTAAGAAGGAGTAGAATAACACATAAAGTAAAGTAATAATTTCATATAGAAAAGAATCATAGAATTTATCTAATATAATACTTTATGAATTTGAAATTAATGAATGATTTAAATAATATTATTATTTCAACAATACATATATGTAATGCATATTTGATAAAACCTGTCGCATGAATTGCATTAAGTGAAATATAAAGTTATAATCAATTATTTGTTATTACATTACACAGATACATTAATTTCTATTATAATATTAAAGTAGAACTAATAATAAAGTGAATACATACTATTACATTATGGAATGAATAACAGTAATACTTAAGTGATGTAGCAATTTAATTAGTAAAGTTTAATTGTTTACATATGCTACAAAAATATTATTTACATAAATTTTTCTGTATAATAATTGAAGTTCACTGATATTTATTTAAAGTCTAAGTTTTAAAAACATACTTTAATATTATTAGTATAGCATTTTAAAAGAATGTATAGATTATTTAATAGGAGTATGAGCTAATAACAGTGTAAACATTTTGTATTATTATTTTCTTATTTTTATTTTCTTTGTTTTCATAATTTTGAACTGTAAATATTGTAAATAAATTCTTAGTTGAAGTTAATGTAAATAAATTTGTTTAATTTGTTTTAAAAGTGTGTCGAGTTCATTATTTTACACCACAGCATTTGACAGCAGATAATTTGAAGAAACATAATATTTGCACAATGTGAATTTATTAATATTATTTTAGAAATAAATACAATATTTTCCTGATTATTATTTATGAGAATTGATTGACATTATTACATAATATTATTATGGTCATAAGGTAATTATAATGCATAATAAAAGAGTACAATATTATTTATTGCCACAGATTATTGAATTATAAGATTTTGATTTATTCCAAAATAAAGATACTATATGAAAATAAAAGATATACATATGATTATTTATTTAATGATTATTGATATAACAGAAATAGAGAAGATTAGGTTATATTCTAAGATTAGTATTATTATTATTATTAAAATAAGTTAGGTGTATTTAGGTTTGATGTAAAATCCCATATCATACTTATTTACATGAGTTATCATTACTTTAAGATAATTAGAAGAACCTGAGATTATTTAATTATATTCTAAAAATTAAAAGTTAAGATTTATTTATTTTATCATTATTATTAAAGATAGTTTATTTTATTTAAAAGTCATAAGAATGCTATAGAGGTAGTAGTAA